>PQWD01004887.1:0-34672 GCA_019425675.1 Leucinodes orbonalis | reverse complement strand
CTTATGAAACATAGTGCTTTGTGATAAGCTCTAATTTGAATTAAGAATTTGATTTTGATTTTGATTTTGATTTGAACGAAAACGAAAAATAATGAGATGAATCTGAAGTGAAAGTTGAAAGAAAGAAAATCTTTTATTGACCTGTAAAAAGTAAATTTTACATACAATATAATTTTGCCTCAAACTGGCAACCCTTTCACCTCATTTTACCTTTCATTCTACAAAACTTCAGCTTCAAAACAAAATAAACGTGTAGTAAATTATGAAATATTTTGCTCGTTGTCTCTTTAAATTATTTTTTTTCCAAAAGGTTGAGTAGCTCTGGAAATTTTATTTATTAAAAGAATAGACAATTACAGAGTAGTGTCCGGTTATCAAATCATATGTTTATTTATGTAGGTTGCTCTTTAGTTTTTGGTTTGATTGGGTGTTGAGAAGAGATGTTTGTTGCGTGTTGATTTGATTGCAAGTACGGAGGTCGCGGAATGCTGTTTGTTGTTATTAAATTATAAGTGGTGTTTATCTAAAGCTTTACAAAAAAGGTGAGTCTCATCTCATTGTTGTTTATATTGTCGACTTTCCAAACATAATAACTTCTTTAACTGTAGTAGTCTTAGCATAAAAATTTTAAATTGTTTATATTACGCATTTTGGATTTTGCACCCTGAAATAACACTAAAGGGGTATCACATTGCACTTGTGAGTACCCCAAGATTAGTTGGTGAAGTATCGTTTACATGCGGATCTAAAAATGTGACGAGACGCGCATGAGGGACGTCGTCGAGACGCATTCGGTGGCGCTCCTTCTAAATATGGAACGGGTGTTAGTCAACGGAGTTGGCGTCCTCGATGTTGCGGCCGGGTCAGTCCCTACGTCCCTGTAGTTATGTAACAGCCCTTCGTGCTGGATGAAACTCGCACGTGCATAAGTGCACGCGGATGGTTCCACGTCGGAGCACGACGCGCAACGCACGACGCAATCGCGCACGCGGTCGCTCGCGTTGGCCGGAACCTCAGTTTCCTAGCAACACGTTGTTGACGCCACTGCTGACCCAATGAACACAAAAACATAATCATGGTAAATAGTTGTTACATCACTGCTAGTGCTGCTTTGGATTTTCCTGCTTACGTTGCTAGGGTGGCAGAACCAAAACATACCAAGTGATCTAATTAGTAAGGTGCTCTATATATTTAAGTTATGCAACATTTTGTGAAATAAGTTCCCTGTGAAATTATCTGTAGGTAATAAATAACCTCCACTTATTTACCTTAAAATGTGCTTAGAGAGTAACTTTTGAAGTAGTGCCCAGGTCCAAATAAGTGTAAACTTGTTATAAATAGTAACCAGACCTTTGTGTGACCTACATTGTAAATACTTCCTATAGGATTTCTAAATTTAATTATCACCCAGAGACAATGTTCTACTTCTGAGCTTAATAGGTGTTTATTTCTAGAAGTACTAATTCTTAGTGGATCCCTATAGTTTATTCTAAGCAATCAGTTTAAAATATAGTTTGTTGATGTATTTAATCAGTATAAATTATTTATTGTTGTATATGGTTTTAAATTAACAATATAATCTATATCATATCAATGAAGGACAAGCAATTCTTAAGCAAAAGATAAGTTGTGAAACAAGTTTCTGAAGATTGTTTCATGTTTTTGTGTTATCTTTGTACAAGTACCTAACGTAACTTTGGCATCATACAATTTAAAATACAAAATTCCATCCCCTACAGGACAATAATAAATGAAATAAACTAACTTGATATTATTAAATGAATCATAATATACTTATGTTTAATAATGTTGCATATAATTTTCTTACAAATAATATTGTATAGGTACCACTGACAAATCCAGAGCTTATTTTTACATTATTAATATTTCATGTATATTTAAATTTAGGCTAATAGTGTTTTGTTTTATTTTTAAAAGCGATTATGATCCTGATGAAATATTGGCTTAGTAAATTTTAAGTAAATTGCTAATTAATAAATCCATTATATACCAACAATTAATGTGTTGCATACAACATACTAAATGCTCACATAAAATGACATCATTTATTTTGTGACAATAACATATATTTATTTAAATTAAGTACATGTAGGTACCTACAACAAAACGAGTCACTCAATTTTTAAGCCAAATACTATATTATTATTAATTCTATACTATAATTAATTATAGTTTTTATTCGTTTTTTTTTTAAATTTTGGTTTTCCACCTTAATCTGATAGTGGTAATATGCAAATGATAATGTTGAAGGTGACGCTATATACGCGTGTAACTTGCTAATGTGATTTTTACATAAAAATCACGCGATACCGCTGCACAAATGACGCTTAAATCCGAGATAACGTTGGCGTCCGTCAGTCGATCTATTACGTTTAACATTTTCAGCACTGATGACGACGCGCATATGTTAAGAACTCGTTCACACACAATCATTTACAAAGCTGGTATATGCGTCATTCATTGTTATAAATTTTATTTGCTTTTCGTCAAACAAAATTATTTACATCCTTACTGTAGAGGATTAAGACATACGTCATCCATACCATTTGCTACGATCCTAACTAAACTAGAGAGGCTTTTAGCAGTATCCAAAATAATTATTAAACTGTAAATTGCTTACGGTTGAATGGTAATCCAAGTTAATTCATCATTTACTATAGGTACATTATTTATAATCATTCAATGGTATAATTTTCTATAACTTGGTGGGATCAATTTTCTTTGACACATTAAGCCCATTGTGTGAACAAAGTTTTAGAACTATTTAGCGATTCGCTACTATGCCAAGGCATCATTGGGTGATTATGCCACTAGGTAACGCGATAAATATTATTGACGCTTAATATTTTTTTTTCTTTTATCAGATTCAGAATAAGTTATATGTGCGTTCTTTGATTTTATTAACGAAAATTTTAGTCAATATTTCAAATATCTAAACTGTATTAATCAAAGCTTAAGTACGTGAGGTTTAATTTTTCCGCGACAACACCAATAAGGCTTCAAGAAAGTCCTAACATGTCTATCTAGTAATTGTAAACAAAACACTATACAACCAGTTTCTAATAAGATTAACAGTCAAAAACAATCTCATTATAGGATTTCTAATAAGGTGTCGATACATAGGAAAAGGAATAATAGGTACTTAAAATACGTAAAACCTTGACCTTTCTGTTTTTTTTTACAACTTATCGCTGTATTAATTAGTATAATAATCTACTACAACAAAGTTTATTCATAATATGCATAATTTATGTATCTAGTAAATAGCAATGTCTTTGAACATATAAACAATGTCCACTTGCACTGACTTCAAGTATATAATCTTAGATATTATTATATTGTGTACTATATATTAAGTTTATCCGTGAAATATATACGTATATTTTAAGGACCCTTCCGTAATCGGATCGTACCACTTTGTACTGGATAGAAACCAAACAAGGTTTGTTGTTTTGCTTCTTGTGTATATAGAATAGATATACCTCTAGAGGGCCACGAAACAAAAGTTACCGAATATGCTACTTTTACAATTACGAAGTATTAATATGAACTCTATAAATTATCTTCCATCACGTTTGCAGCTTAAAATAGCCGACGCACTTAAAGATTCGCTCAACTCAACCCACGTCGATTCATTAATGACCCTAGATGTATTGATTCAGTTTATATCTGCTGACGCCGTTTGCACCTACGTCCACGATTCCGTCTACTATCGTTACTGTAATAGAATCTAGTGTCGTGACGCATCGTTGATGTACCTGCATGGTGTGCTATACCTTTATAATACAGGATTTAATTGAAGTAATACTTTATTAGCATTTAACTTCAATAACAATAATTCTTTATCATCTTTTTCCTTCAATACTGCTCCTATAAACCTGCCTTTCGGAGCTGTTATGGTTCGATTGAGAACATCCAGGACCACAACTGGCCCAGGTCGTTTATAACTTTTGACTGCAACGTGCGAAAATATTCTATTCAAAACAGCGTGGTACTAAGTCATTTTCCTCCCTGGCTATCGTGACTTTTCTGCCCGGTTCATCTTTATATAGAAAAAGACTGTGTCACTTGTCCGGTGAAGCTGTGAAGGCTATCCGTGGCCTACAGCAAAAAGTAAATTAGCAGACGTACCTATGTATGAGTGTCGGTTATTCAATGGTGTGGACTGTTGCCTTTCGCAGGTGCAGTTTTAAATCCCGCCACGTACCAATGTGTTTGTGAATTTTCGAAATTATATATGAAGGAAACCATCGTGAGGAAACCTGCGCACGCCTGCGAAGAGATTCAAAGGTTGTGCGTGAAGTGATGAAGTCGGTCAATCACTGGTCAAGCACTGGGCCCGCGTGGACGACTAAGGCCTAATCACCCTGTACAGGCAGGCTCGTGCCCCCTCGGTGGGGACGTATAATGAGCTGATGATGACCTTTGTACCTACTTCTATTGATTGTATGGCTATAATGTGTTGGAACAACCGTCAGATGGCGCCAATGCGCGGCGAGCGCGGCGGGTCTCCGGCCCGTGGAGCGCGGCCTGCGTTGCCCCTACCCCGGCGGCTCATTAGGCAGATCGCGCGGCATGTCGCCTCCAGTGGCCGCTCGCTAAGGCGCCTCGAGGTCTCCGGCCGGGTCATAGACAACTTCGACGACATCGAGGACGCCTCCGACGACTCGGATATGGAGTTGCCGCAGCCTGCGTGAGTACATGCTTCGGTCTATAGATTGGTATTACTTGGAGATGCAGCCGTATATAAGTCCTATGGATCAGATACATAAACATTGTTTTTATATAGTCTTGAAAAGCTATAGAACTAAAGGCAGACAGACAGACATGCCAAATTAAAATCTTGTTTAAAATTTGTTTATCCACATGTAAACGTAAAACAACACAGGAGGCTGAGTTCGAGGGTCCAGATAAAACGGATTTTTAATATCGTTTATCTTGTTGTACACATACTTATAGAGAAATGAGTGTAACATAGTAATCGTATTTTTAGGGTTCCGTATCTTCCAGGAAACATTCTGTGTTTTCTTTATGGGATCACACTATATCATTACATTTTTGTACTTTGTTAGGCACGTAAGAAAAAACACGTAACTGAAAACCTGAACTGTTTGATTTATGAATTATAAATTCTTTGCACAACCTTGTGGTCTATAATTAATTACAAGATAACACCGTTTGGTTAACATTAGTACGTGGCTAAATAACGAAGCTATGTATTCGAATAATATATCGTGACGACATCTCATGATATTTGAAAGAGCACTATAATCACATCCTATCCAATTACAAGGCAGATCTTGCAACCCCGTACGCCTGTACTCGTATCGCTCTAATCAGTATTGTGAGATATTCTTAACCAATATCTTATTAAAATAAATTTTAGAAGGGAATATTTATTTATTTTAGTTGTTTTTATTTAGACGACCCAATGTGTAGTTGAAACGTCGGCTATAACACCAAGTCTTCCGGGTTCGCTCCTCGGGCAGTGCAAACATGTGTGTTTGTTTTGGTCTGGGTGTTTTCTAAATAACATGTATTCATTTACAAAAAAAGGATATGTATGTCTATCCGTTGTTCAGTAACAATACTACAAGCTTCGAGGTTAACTTGGCTAGTTGGCGCTGTGTAAATGTCAGTGGATATTTTGTTCATCTTTATTTTATGAGACGTAGTATTACATTGGTATATAAAGAAATACTAAGTTGTGATATAAATATAACATATCGTTATTATCGTTACGCTATGACAAACTTGACACTACAATTACAAAGCAGGGTTAGTGTGGAACTCTTGACGCCTTGGATCGTAATAATATAATCTGGGGGCACGGGAGTGCCCCCGCCAAGTCGAGCGCGAAGCAAACACTGCCGTACCAGCCTTTACAGGATCCATTTCGCCGCATTTTCAGGCCCCAATTTGAAAACCTTTGGATAATACCAAAGCGCTGAAATTTTCGTCATCTAGTAAGATAAAATAACTTTAAATCCAAAATTTCAAGTCTGTAGGTCATTTAGTTCCGACGTTAAGCGAAATCAAAGTTTTGCATTTTCGACAGATAGACACTCACTCACTCATGATCATCAAAATAGAACTAGTACTTCCCATTAACTCAGAGAGTTGAAATTTGGTACAGAGTTAGGTTTTAATGGCTACCTAAAGGGAAAACTATAAAAACTTGGATAATCGAAAATCTGGAGTACCTGGTGACCCTGCTTAGATAACAAAAGAGCCCAGCCAAACTATAAGAGATCGACATGCCGCCTTTAAACAATATATATTTAACATGGTGGGCCGCTTCATCCAATGTCAAAAATCGGGTGGCACGATAGTGCCCCCGCCAAGTCGAGCGTGCTAGACCAATACAAACAGACATGGTCATGCACACAAATATTTGTAGGTACTGCCCGGGGATCGAACCCGGAACCCTTGGGTCGTCCAATATTCCTTTCAAGTTTTTACAAAAAGAAGTAAAATCCCACCAAAAACATTCTGTAAAAAATCTAGCCAAGCCTCGATGGAGCTGCTTGATTATCTCTAAAAAGTAATGAAATCAAGACAAAGACGTGCCAAGTTTAAGGTTCCTTACTGCGATTACTTTATTATTATGGTTAATGTTGTGTGACTTGGCCGTGTAACATTCTTTTTTTTATTCATTCAACATGAACATTCTTTATACGTTAGTGGCTTTATCAAGCCTACAATCGACGGGTTATTGAATCACCATTTTCCAAGTGGCAAATTTGTATCGTCAATGGTTAGCGGCTCTGGCGACAGAATAGTGCAATGGTGTCATGGAGCACCTGGTTTTGTATCCTTGTATACTCTTCAACGGCCAAGTCACACAACATCAACCCAAATAATAAAGTAATCGCAGTAAGGAACCTTAGACTTGGCACGTCTTTGTCTTGATTTCATTACTTCTAAGAGATAATCAAGCAGCTCCATCGAGACTTGGCTAGATTTTTTACAGAATGTTTTTGGTGGGATCGGTACTACCGGAACTTCGTAGACAAATTCTAATTCTGTTATTAGAAATTCAACTTTACAGAGGAATATTTCTTAATATTTGTATTTATAGAACGTAATCATAACGCAATATAAGATGTCGTGTTAGAAGTAAAGTTATAATGAGCTGAGAAGAATTAGGACGCGCTTAACTTTAAGAAGCGCTTCTATGTTTTATTTTTGTACGCAGAATGTTAAAATAAATTTTTATATGCATCTTTAAAGGCGAAAAGCATCAACATCCTGTAAATCTGCTGTAATTGATGACGGTCAGTTTCGCGAAACAAAGCGTGTTGATATTTTCAATTCATGGTAAAACGACTGAACACTTTATTAAAGGCATATCATCGTTTATTTCTTGTACTTTTTTCTTTTAATTAAATATAGCCACATGTACTTATGCCACAAAAATAATAATATTTTTTATTTCTCACCACAAATTACAACATTTGGTAAATAAAAATGTAAGAGCTACTCCTGGGAGACGTGTGCGTATGTTGGTTTTAAAAGCCGTGATACAGGTCACCAGGTATAAATAAATAGAATTATTAAATTATGGCTTCATTGTTTACTAATACTTTTGTCTATGTACGAATAATGAGATCTAGTAAGAGTAATAACTAACTTATATTATGAATATACGGGTATCTGTATGCTTTTCTAAAGTTTTATTAGAAACATTAGGTACAAGGGCATATATTTATTGACAAATCCGCGTATCACTGATAGGATATTTCTCTCACCACCATAATAAATGATATGTAAATAATCAATAATACAGACAAAACAAATACAATGAAAAAGATTGTTTATACAAAGTCCTATTTTTAACCCGTTCTCGACCAAAATTCTACCTTGTAAAGCTGTAAACAAAAAGCAATGATACAATGTTTTCAAATAAAATGGTAATGAACTTAACTTGTTTTGTAGGAAAACGATTTAAAAGTAAATCAACAGTTACTCTAAAACGGAGTTTATAAAATTGATTCTTGTTATCTGATCTCTTCTGTTTTAACATTTCCATTCTATTTCTAACAATGTTACAGTTTAAATTCCAATTTAATTTAACAACGCTAAAAATGTCTCCCGCGTTCGTTCCATTTTTAAATATATTGTATTACCTTTGTATGATACCCATCGTGACACCACAGGCGTGGTGACGAATTTGACACATACCACACAGGGAAAATGTTTTGTTAATTATCACATGATAATAAATTATTGAGCGTCGGTGGCTCAATGGTGTGGACTGTCGCCTTCTTACCAGGAGGGCTGAGGTTCAAATCCCGACACGTACCAATGTGTTTTCGAATTTTCGAAAATATATGTACGTTATCCGACGCTCTTACGGTGAAGGAAAACATCGTGAGGAACCTTCATGCACGCCTGCGAAGAGATTCAAAGGTTGTGTGTGAAGTCGTCTAATCCGCACTGAGCCCGCGTGGACGACTAAGGCCTAATCACCCTATACGGGTAGGCTCCGTGCCCCTCGGTGGGGACGTTTAATGAGCTGATGATGAATAAATTATAAGGTGAAAGTTTGTTGGTGTGTATGTTTGTTGTTTCTTCTCGTCTTAACTACTGCAACATCTATAGCAAACATATTTAGAATAGAAAAGGTTTTATAATAACGTTCCCGAATTCCCAAGGGAACGGGAAGTTGAGGGTGAAACCGCGGCGCTCAGTTAGTTGATAATATTTGATTGAAGTCAATTTTGCATAAGTTATTATAACTAAACACGTCATGTTTTTAATAATATAAGTAAGCCGTTTTGTTATTTAACAACTATCCCTGTTGACACTTTGCACTATCAATCAGTGACAATCTCCATTTTTTTTATGTTCGGAGATAACTGCTTGCTATCTTTTCTGTAGGTTAGTAGGTAAGACGATATGGTGATAAGCCAGACGGCTATACACTTGATAATAGGCAGAATATACGCCGCTTGTATGGCGCCACGAAATTTCTGCATAATTAATTACATTACTGATATATTTTGTTTTTATGATTCCACCATATCGTAAGGACAAATATACAATAGTTTACGTGTATCGCCTATACGATACGCCCCTATCTTTTAGTTTTAAACCGTTGTCAAGACTGCCGATGTTTGGAAGCATATGGGCACAGCTTGCTTTTGGGCTGAATCCTTTAAGTCTAAAAGGGGAGGTATAGTTTAGTAAATAATACTGGCTTTCATTGATGTTACGTATATTAATTTAACAGTAATTTTATATTTTTTATCTGTCTCAATATAAAACTTGATACTATTAGTCCAATCATAGCTGCCAAAGGTCCCATATTATGCCCATTATATTTGCTGCTATGATTGGCGAATTAATTATATTATGAGACTATAAGTGTAAAAAGCATGATTGATTTCACTTTAAGAACCTTACTTAAATTATGAAAGAGAAACAAACCTGTATGACAGAAACTGTTTAAGCTATTGAACGCCGGGAATCCTGACACAATAGAAAATCTATTGTGTCTGGCGCCTTAAGGCGTCATTGGCGGTCAAAGGGTTATAAATCATTTCTTTCTATAAAAAATACTTAATGTATCTAAAATAGGAGTAGTTTACTATTTCACTAATATAATGAATAATTTTAGCTGCTAATACTAAATATGCCATAAAATTCTTGCAACTTAAACTTATAGTAAGTATTGCTTATAAGGACTGTAAATCACTCCTTATAAGTGTCATATATAATAACTTTGTTTGTAAATATAACGCTTGTATGTTATGTTTATATAGTAGGTACTATTATGTAATAATAAATAGTAATGGGAACAAGGCCGACCGTAAGGAAGTCCGATGTTAAACATTATCTGTTTAATCATAGATGTCTGATAAAATGACATTGGAAAGAGGCTCTTGGAAGATCTCAACGTTTGTCGTATAGAAAGTGTATTCCCTCTGTACTACGAGTACGAACGATTTTTAATGGGAACAAAACGTAATTCTTTTTTGAATTTTACATCGAACTGTATGTAATTTCGTTGTTGTAGCATTAGAAGCAAAAACGCAAAGTTTTAAAACTTCAAATGTTTCAACAGATTTTTTATTTACTACTTTTTTATATAACTGGGAAATAGTAATAAACATTCTTACAAGGTACGAGTAAGGTTACGGGTAGGCTCGTGCCCCTCTGTGAGGACGTTTAATGAGCTGATGATGATGATTCTTACAAGATTTTACTGTACTTCGCTATATAATAAAATGTCATTTAACATTGTGTCTGGACTGCGGTCAGCAGGGTGGCGTGCGGTGGGAACGCGGGGAACCTTCCTCCGGCGGACCACGACGATGACTTAACCAGCCTTAGCTGGCTACAAGACAGAAATTTACTGAGAGGTATGTTAGTTTTCCTAAATCATTTATTTTATAAGTAACTCCCAATAAATTTGTACAGACTGATTAAATGCCCGATTGGTAAATAATTGTAGAAGTAGGCAAATTTTGTATATTATAAATACAAGAAATAAATAAAGATCTAAAATGATATTGTGATTTTTATGTCTCAATTGTACTTATGTTCAAAACCTGGAGCACCACGTTTAGGCAACAATGACATATTAGTATTTATTTAAGATCCATTTACGATTTCATTTTGTAGTTTACTATAAGAAATCTGTGTTAATTTACAGGTATAAATTTAACAAAAAGTGATATGGAGGATCCGAAAATAATTGCGAGTCAAGTCGTGATAAAGGTAAGACGGTCTTAGATTTTTTAGTTTCGATAAAATGAAAGAAACATAAAAAGGGATTTATAAATCTTTCAACGTTCGTGCAGTGTGTACATTATAAATGATACATTAGTAACCGTATATTTTTTAACGTAGTCACCGTATGGTATGACGATGTTTGTCGATGTAAATATACTAATGTAAATTGTAAATGGCACGTTTCTCTTGCGTCGAAAACAAAACGGTATTAAAATAACAAATATGCATAATTTTCAAGTAGGTTGTTTTCAAATCAATGCTTGCATGAATATTTGGAAACATGAAAAAAATGCCATTTTGTAATACATTGTTACAGTGGGTGTGCAGATTAAATAAAAATGTTATTTTTTTTAAAACTGTTAGGTCTAAAAAAACAAAGGACTCGTCTTTTGTTAGTACAACTGACGTCTATTACGTCTGACAGACTTCATTTATACTACAAGTTATATAGAAAGAAAGAAAGAAAGTTACAATTTTAAAAGTTACAAAATTACAATCACCACTACATTTAAAGCTTTTAATATACCTAAATAAGTAGCTTTAGTGTTAATACATTATTTTTAAAGTTTGACATAATTTTGATTAAAATAAGTTTAGGTATGCAAAAGTGCAATATATTTTTCGAACGCTTGTTATCTCTTCCGCAATATGACATGTTATTTATCCTTGAATCAGTAACATGTCTTTTTCGTATAGAAAGAATCTACTCAATACCTGTAGCGAATTTGCAGTTTTATATTTGTTGATTTTTAAGTGTCACTTGTTTGTTCAAGTGCAGAGTGGTTTTACTCAATGCTATTAGTCTCACGATACTATGAAAAGGAAGCTGCAAATTACTTTAGCCTTGTGTGGCTAATAGGATCTTGTAGGGTTTTTCGATCTATTCACTGTGACAATGCATATTTTAAGGAGCCTTGTCAAATGTTTTTAATACTTCATATTCATCATCATCATTTCAGTCTAATATGTCCACTGCAGAACGAAGGCCTCCCCTAATGATTTCCACGCGGGCCGAACCCTAGCAGTTGACATCCATCTGCTACCCGCACCTTAACCAGGGCACCCGTTCATCTGTCAACTACATATTATGCTATAGTGAAAATATTAACCTATCAAAGGTTTTTTTTTGTGTTTTGGAACAGCGCTCTGTGATTCGTCGGTGAGGTCTCCGGGGACCCAAAATTCCCCTGCTCCCTTCCGCATTTATCTTTTTTAGGGTTAGCAATGCATTCTAAGCTCTTTCGGAGTTATGAGCGTCCATGGGTGGCAATTGGCAATATAACACTTACCATCAAATGAATCTCCCCGTTTACGTACGCATGAAAAATAATTATTTTCCTGGCGTTATTATGATTGAAGTTATCTATACTAATTTTATAAAGCTGAAGAGTTTGTTTGTTTGAACGCGCTAATCTCAGGCACTACTGGTCCGATTTGAAAAGTTAGCGTAAGCCCAAAGTAACTATTCTACACGGACGAAGTCGCATGCAAAAGCTAGTACAAAATAACGCGACAGTCGAGTACTATACATTAGTATAAAGTTCAATTACCCCTAGTATCGTAATTACAAGTCGCGATGTGACGGAGAGTTGATGTTGCGATGTATTTATGGATTTTTCCTGCTGCCGATCTTGGTAATTAATGATTCACACGTAGCTACACCAGCTATATTTAATTATATGATTTATAAAACAACATTTAAAAACATACTTTATACTAATTTTGTCGTGCAGTATGTACAGTATTTAATACGTTGTAGGAATCTGATTTTGAACATGGTCTTGTAGTCGTAGAACGTTATTTTGAGAGTCCCATCATACAAGTATATATGCCGCGTTGTTTCCTGCATATAGTGCCAACAACACAAACTGGTGGTTGGAAAAACTGACCGTCTAATCACTTAGCTACTACTGGTCAATGACATTTTAACACGTGAGCATACTCGGTTTATTTCTAGTTGCCGTGTTTGTTTTGGATTTATCAATTTTAGTATCACTAAAAAAAACATTTGAATAGTTCTATGCATAAACTACTTTAAGTAACAGGTTATCTCTTTAAAGGCGTATATGTATTTAAATAAACAACAACCAAATTAGTGAAAACATTTTGCTATCATAATTTATGCACACACAAATACCTACACATAGGCAATGAATACTTTTACAACGTGATTATGGTATTCCTGACTTTGCGTAGAATTCATGAGGAAAAATGACGATTATTGTATTTGCATATATTAGCCAGTAGAACCTATGGCCGATAGGATGGAAAGGTTTTCGAATAGCTTCCACGCAACGGGAAACGAAACGTAGGCCGACCCCCAGCCAGATAGACGGATGACCTGGTTATGGCGGCGGGACGCAGATGGATGTCAACTGCTAGGGATCGGCCTGCGTGGAAATCATTAGGGAAGGGATTCGTTCAGCAGTAGATATTTAAGGCTGTAGTGACGATTGTGATGATTACTGTGTAAGTGTGGTCATCAATAAAAAAAATACGGAATAGAACCATATTTAAGTATGTTTATAATCTGTCTTTCCTTACACATCGTTCAAAACCACTTTACTCTTTTAATTACTTCAATTTTATATTCCATAACAATCATTCAACAATCAACATCGTTGGACTCGTTGCTTCGCCAAGATGGTAGTGTTTTGCAATCAACTCCATGATTGATAGCGGTTTTAGAGATAACATTACCCATAAAAAGTTGGGTCTAATAAAGAGAGAGCGCTGCTACCCATTCCCTGCAGTACCAATATTTCTAAGAATTATATTACATCGTGTCTATAATATTATTCAAACGCAGTGATAACAATTTTGTTAAATATGTTAGCTTGTTGCTCAGTTACATTGTCCTGTTACAGTCGGAGCCATCAAAAACTCCGCCCCCAGTAGTACGGGCGCCTTCGCCTCCGCGCACGCCGTGTAAGGCCCCGCCCTCTCCGCCAGCGGTGGCCGCCCATACAAAACCCCCATACTCCTTCTCCTGCCTCATTTTCATGGCTATAGAAGCGGCGCCGGCAAGAGCGTTACCTGTCAAAGAAATATACGCGTGGATAGTGCGACACTTCCCGTACTTTAAGCACGCGCCGCAAGGCTGGAAGAATAGTGTGCGACACAATTTGTCGTTGAATAAGTGCTTCCATAAGGTGAGATTGATTGTATTTTAATTTATTTATCTCACTCATATATAAATGTAATAAAACCTAATGCGTTATGTACAAAAATTAGGTTGTATTTTAATCCTTTAAATTAAAATAACAGTACATAAATCAATAAAATATTATGACAAAAAATGTTGAGATGCTCACTGTTTTTTTTAAACATGATTTCTTTATACACTGTAATTGTAAGATTTAAATAGCATTTTTAGTACTTTGCGTAGTTGAGAACCAAAATGTGGAAACTTTTTATTTTAATAGTTGATGCATTGCAAAATGTAATAATAGAACTGTCAGTTTTGGATAAAGCAATTAGTTCATGGCATTTAATTTTAATTTCACAGGTGGCTGCAGCCCCAGGACTCGGGAAAGGTTCCCTTTGGACAGTTGATCCTCAACACAGAGCGTCATTGTTACAGGTATGTAAATGGATTTATTTATCGGACATTATAGAAAGTCTTGAAAATGTTGAATATATGCAACCACGGTGGTTAAAAGCCGATGATGTATTCATTCTCTTTAATCTATCGAAGTCCACTTCTGGACATAGGTCTCCCCCATTTTGCGCCCGATATCCCGGTCCTCTGCTTTCCTCCCAAGCGACCATACAGAAGTCGCTGGTCCATCGGGCCGGAAGGTGTCCTACGCTACGCTTGAGAAGACGCGGTCTGTTCTCCAGAACTCGTCTGCTCCAATGAGTATCGATTCTGCGACATACGTGACCTTCAAATTACGCGGTCAAGTACGCGATACACCCAGTGAGCGGACGGGACGCAAGTGGTTAATATAGTGAGGTTTTCCTTGCACTGCATTATTGCAGCCGCTACAGCTGTTCCGGCGGTCTATGTCTTACGGTGAAGATTATTTCTGATCGTATCCCTAAGAGAGATCTCGGGCATAGCTGGTTTCATTTCGCGTCGTGTGACTTTGAACTTGTGAACCAATCCCGCAGTCAGTGACTATGTCTCAGCTGCGTATGTTAGCACGGGTAAGATACATTGTTCAAAGACTTTAAGCATTGCGGTATCGTTGACGTTTGGGACTTGACGTAACTTGCTGAATGCCGCCCAGGCCAACTGAATTTTCTACGAGCCCCTTTGTCGAAGTTATGCCGGCCAGTTGGATGGTTTGGTCCAGGTTGTTGTATTCATGTACAATCTCGAGAAAGACGCCATTCACGCATATCGGCTGTGGCATGACGTGGTCATTGTATATGACTTTAGTCTTGTCCAAATTCATAACACGTCCAACTGGTCGGGAAGATTAATGAACACATCACTCACTCACAGTGGTACCACTAGGTGGTAGACTCGATACTGAGTCGTCTAGGTAGGTACCACCGCAGTGCCAGATAACATCCCGTGAAACAGGAGTGTTATGCACTTTTGTGTTTCAGGATGAGGGCATTGTAGCTAGTGAAATAACCGGGTATAAGAGACCTAACATCTGTTGTCTCGGGTGTCGGGCGCAGTGCGGCATTGATGGAGGATAATAACTGTGTATCTTTACTTTGGTATTTTATGTATTTATTGTATTCTTTTTGACGTTCATAAGTGCTTATTGTAAGCCTAATCTGAATAAAGAATTTTGACTTTGACTATCAGTTGTTGGTCTCCTTTAATGCCGCTCTGTCATGGTCTGGCGTATCACTTTCCATCAGGTGAGCGTCCAGACCGTCCTGTACACGTATAACATAAAAGCCCATTGTGTGTGTGGTGCAGGCGTTCGGTCGTCAGCCGATCCCGGCGCCGCCGCCGGCCACGCCGCCGCCGGGCAAGAACGCGCCCGACCCGCAGCTGTTCCCGTACCTGGCGCGCCGCCTGGCCGCCTCGCCGCCGCCGCACACCCCGCACACCCCGCACACACAGCCCGGCGCCGACGAGTACCTCGCCGCCGCCACCGTGCTCGCCATGAAGTACGGACCCGCCGTGCTCGAACAGGTAACAAAGAAAGAAAGAAGAAAGAAACACCATTTATTGACCTTTGACAAATTAAAAATACAATTATAGAGATAAAAACAAAAACTTACATATTACTTATTTAAACATCAAAAACAGAAACATTAAAAAAAAGGTCAAATGGTTCCGTCTCAGCATAAGCCATTGCGATGCTTTGCAAAGACGTCGCAACAGCGCCGATATTCTGACGGAACCCATTGTAGAAATAATAATAAATAAATATCCACTGACATTCACACAGCGCCATCTAGCCCCAAGTTAAGCGTTAAACCTGTATTATGGGTACTAAACAACGGATAAACATACATACATAATTATTATTTTTTTTGTAAATACATACATATTATACATAGAAAACACCCAGACCATTACAAACAGACATGTTCATGCACACAAATGTTTGTACTGCCCGGGGATCGAACCCGGAACCCTTGGTGTTGCGGCCGACCTCTCAACCGCAACACCAAATGGGTCGTCAAGAAATGACGTCACAAAAAAAACACAATAATAAAAACATTTTAAAAAGTGAAATTAACTAAAAATTGTATACAGAAGAAAATTAGAACATTAATGAACGATAACATAACATAAATTGATGAAACGAAACGGTTATGACAGCGCTATGACACACTGACATTGACGCTTCACATGTATAATTTTTAGACAAACAAAACAAACGAAAAGGAAGAATTCAATAGATACTTTTTTATTTTGTCTTTAATTGTTATGAATGAAAAGTTTATACTTTTGCTATATATAACATTGATTAGGTTTAAGTTGTCTATGTGGCCAAGGCTGTGTACACCTATCATTGGCATTCATACAAACCAATGTATTTAAATTTCATAGATGTCGTGTATCTTTTGTATGCAATGTTGTTGGTATACCTTAATAAATAAATAAATACAACGCATGGCTTCTGGGATACGCTTCAACCATTTACTTGTCACCTCGCCGTTTCCGCTGTGCTCGCAATGAAGTACGGGCCCGCCGTGCTCGAACATGTACATTACTTAATCTAACCTAATGGTCACAATATCCTACTAGAATACACACAGCTGCACATGTCTCAACCATATTTTGATCTCGGTTTATGTTACTCTCAAATCTGGCCACACTACTACTACCACTTCTTAGGTCTCAAACATTTTGTGACAAAAATCAGGGTTTTACATACTACAGGATTCACTTAGAACCTCGCTGCGGACCCGCGGTGCTTGAACAAACGAGTGCCCATGGATCTCAACCGTTTCCGCCTGATAACTTGAATCTCGTTTTCGTAAAGCTAGTGGCGAGCACAGGTTTAAAATTGATGATTTATGACCCACATGAGTACCGTGTCATAATATTCAACGTTTCATTACAGCTGCCGCCCGCCGCACACCTAGTTATATCCCGTTGCGCCCGCGACGAGCACTCGTACAGTGGCGGGTGCGAGGAGAGGCGAACGGCCGAGGCTCTACTTAACCTGGCCGGCGTTCCTGCACCCGTCACGGTGACCCCGACCTTCGCGTCCTCGGTGACCTCGACGATGTCCTCGATGACCTCGGTGACCTCGCCGGCGCCGCGGAGCTAGCGGTCTCGCCTCAAGTCGCCCGCGCCCTACAAGCTCACGATACGACGGCCCATTGTCACTTAGCGATGCAGCGAACAGAATTGGAGTGCCGTATTGAACGTATGGTAATTATAAAAGTTACATAGCGGATTTTTGTAGGTACACTTTTTTTTTTAATTTTCGCAGCCCTTTAGTCATTGTTGTGGTGTGGTTTGAAAAAAAAAAACAAAGAGAATTGTATTAGTTTTGCCCGATGTATCGCTTGGGTACGACTAAAGCAATTTATTATTCAGTTAATGTTTTACGCAAAGACATTTAATTTATTAATATACAGTAAATTATTCCATAGTGGAATATTCAATCGTTTCTTCCATACATAAATTCCATCCAATTCATGTTTACTATGTAACAATTTTACCTTTATTAACTATACAGAATATCAGAAAAGTGTACCACAAAAAATGCGTTTTGTAACTTTCATTACTAATCATAATGTTATAAAACTACTTAGTGAGCCTTATATTGTCGGTTTTCTAAAGGGACAATGGTCTGAATGAAAGTAATATCTCTGATGCACTTAACGATAATAATAATTTTAATACACAATTTTTACTACGTGTGACAGATAGGGCTGAAATTTGCCTGGCTTGTTATTCTAAAGGTCGGTATCACTGTTTACTTAGCGCATAATAAAAGCAATAACTATTATTATAAGACCCTCTTGTGAATGATAGCAATCGTAACATCAACAAATATATTCTTACTGAAGTGATATTTCAATTGTCTTAACCCGTTGACGGCCAGGATTTCAAACACATGGTAAATCTATTGTTTGTGACGCCTTAAGGCGTCTCTGGCGGTCGGAGTGTTAGATACTAACACACAGCAATGTGATATCGTGGTGAGTTTATATTGCAAACAACTCTTTGACACAAGCGTGCTACAAGATCTTGTTTAACCAAAATTTTCAGCCTCGTAATTACTACTCAAAAGTATTGGTGATACGAACTCGTTAAGTATAATGTTAGCAACTACCGATCGTAACTCGGATGTCGGAATCTATCAACATTTTTATTTGTCTGTAAAGAATTATAAATTGGGCATAATGCTTAACTTTGACGTACGTTCAAATACGGCACATCCTTCGTATACATCCTCAATACTTCACTCTTAATAACTTAATCGTGAGAAAGATCTTCTGACATGAAAGATGTGAATTTGTTTCAAGTCATATACTCTGTGTGCTAGATTCTTTTTGAAAACTTGTAGAGAAGTGTTCGTGAGAATTGCAAAAGTGACATCCTCATTCTATGACAAATCACTAATTTGAACTAGTGTACGTATGTGCGCGATTTGAATGCAGAATTATTACTTGTATACTAGTATCATCCCAAATAACCTTAACTGATGTGAACACTCAACTTTTGAGATTCCTGGATTCGAAAATAAGCGTACACGTTCCTTGTATACAATTAAACAATATACGGCTAATGTGTCAACGTAATTTATTTATGTTAAGTGTTTTTGTGTTTGAATCATAATGGCATAAGTTTGAATTATTTGTAGCTTAAGGGGAAGGGTTGCGGGTTGAAATGGATATAATTTAGTTATGTTTTTATCTCTGAACCTCGGGTTAAGTGCACTATTTATTATTTTAGGTTTTGTACAATAATGGTAGTGTTATACGCCAAGGACGTCCACATTAGCATCATTGCGTTTTCTGCTCAAACTTTGCTTATAAGAGTATGAAACTAAATGTTAAGTTACCACGTGGATGTAATCGTAGTTTGAGACAACCCTAGTGGCGAATCTAGGGCAAAGCCCTAGCTGGCCCGGTGATGATTTGTTGACATATAAGTTCCAAGAACGACATAACGTTTCAATTCAAAATTTGTTACATTATATTTTTTATTATGTCTATTTTCATAATATCTAGACAAAAAATGTTTACCATACTCTAGTCCAAAAAAGACAAAACCAATAACGTTTTTCGGTGACTTACAAACACATATGTTAACTTATATTAAGATAAATCAATCTTCACTAAGGTAATGTTTCTTTGAAAACTAATTTAAGACTAGCCTCCCGGTTCCAGTATCGACATCACAATTCACAACAGTTCTTGTTCCTGGATTTGGGTTGCTTAGTGTAATTATGGATTATTATTATAATAATATTTAATAGTAGTGACTACATAGTGATAGTTGTGATACTATATAGTATGGAATATTATTTAAATCATAATAAAATAGGTGAATAGTACTCCGTACACGCATTTAGGTTCCCAGGTTACGAATAGTCTGTCTTTCATAATAAGGGGGCATCCTAAGAAATATTACTAAGAGTAATAATATATTATGTGTTGCAATATTTCCATTGTCATGAACTGATACGTCTGGTGTAAAAGCAATTCCAATATTTGAGAAGTTTAAATAAATTTCCTTTATCAAAACGATGGAAGTATGGTTACACTTAGATTTAAGTTAAAATTGTAAAAATATATATTTATTTCGCTTCGCCTACACAGTTTTTAATGTTCGGTAACGTTATATAATAATTGTGTAAAGAATAATTCTGGTTCTAAACTGAGCAATATATAGTATGTATGAGGTTGTATAGTTAAATATAATTATTTATTCGATGTACGATCTGAACATAAACACAAATGCTGTATACAGGGCGATCAAAATATATTTTAAACTTCTTGAACTTCTTTATTACAAGTGATACTTACAATTATGTATATTACATTAAATCTTACAACAATTTTATCTTTAGTCAATAGTTGTATTAGTAATAAGTAAACCGTATTTTGTGTTCAAACCAAGTGATCTTCATACAGTCGCCTGTAATTTGAACAGTTTGTATTTTATTCATACATATTTTTCACAGTGACATTTAATGTACCTGTATCTACAAAATGTAGAAGACTAATTAAAAGCAAAAGGTGTTGGTTAGTGAAATCGTCACCGACTACACTTTTTGCTACAAATTTATGGCTATAGTATGAGAGGGCACTTGCCTGCAAAGTAGTAAATTTTTTCCTTAATGAATAGTTGTAAGTAATTAATTTTCGATCTAGGTGATAAGGTAATTCCCTCATAGAAAGTTACCTTCTTGTGCTGTAAGCAGTGTGTAAAATATGTTAATTTCTTTTTAGGTGGTCGTACTATTACGTAGATTTAGTAAGTTCCCTTATGGTCGATGCAGCTGATACTCAAACGGTAACTTAAGTGATTCATTACGAAGAAGACGGCGTACGAGGTGGTTTTATCTCAAGTGCCTACTATACATATGCTTCTATACTATCTTTAAATGTGTTAGCAATGTAAGGAAGGAACGGGCGATAATACTGGCGAGTACCGGATCCTCAAATAATCGTTTTAATTTTGTAATAGTTGTACAGATTTCATGTATTTAATATTCTCATACGTGGTTTTAATAATATAATAGTCTTGGTCCGGTACTCAATCGGAAGCCTTGATGGAATACACCAAGTAGATGTCTAAGTAATAAGATTTTGTGTCTTGCCTAACATGATAATGAGCACTTCTGCGTTTCAAATTTATCCACGGCTCAAACCACGTATTGAAAGAACTAAGTTATCTATTAATTTGCCAGTAAATTATAAAACCAATAACGTATGTAAAATATTATTATGGGATCGTTATTTTTTTTAACACAGTCAAAACTTTTGCAGTGGAAGTTTTCATATTTAGTGGTTTGAGTACCAATGTTGCCCTTACATTTATCTATAATTGTATGAATGTAACGGGTAAAATTTATGTGTAGAAATGTTTATTAGACTGATGTTGATGACTGATTTGTGATGAAGCAATATTATTTACTAGTGAAATTAATGTTTTTATTTTGTAAAACCCGAGGACAAAATTATATTTCTGTCTATTTATGGATTATATCTCAATATGATTTCATGTCGGGTGCATTTGAAAACCAAAAAATAATAACTTATTTAATAGTGGTTAAAGTAGAAACCACTTTTTTTGCAATCAATTAAAATATGTCCGATACATTTAGCACTTCTACTCACTTTTTATATTTTGTTTTTTTAATATATGGATGGGTATTTTCTTAGGTAAGTATGCTTTCTTCCAAACTGTACTAGGTTCTTAAAAGTACCTAGGAATTTTAAGCTTTTGCAACTTCCTTTTTTAATTTTATTGTAGGCAAGGAGAGGTAGACGTGTGCCAAATGTTACAAAGAAACATAAATACCGTATAACAAACAGATTCAAATACCTAAAAATGGGTGTATTTATATTATAATTATAAATGAAATATATTAATGTAATACATAGATTAGGTTGTAAGTGATATTATGATAAATATAATTGCTAAATTATGAACATTTTGCTGTATTTAGGAGCGTCTTCCATCTTACTCGTATTGTTTTTTCTTAGGTAAACACGATCGGAGAACAAAATACTCGATTGTTTGTATAAAGCATAATATGAAAGCTTGGTGTAGACACCGATGCTACACGTCGCAGACGGTGCACAACGACTGCTTCTCGCATATTTTTAAATCGATTAAAGAATGTTTGACATCGATTTATTACTCATAGTAAATGTATATAAGTCGAGGTATTTTTTCCCCCGATCGGTCATACTAGCCTTTCTTTCGGTGGTATAAATAATGTAGATGAAAATTTACAGCAATAATTAGTACCTAATTGTAGTACTTTGCTGGTAGAAGCTATATATTATATAATTATGTGTGATAACTCGCGATTTATTTATTAAGCTCTGTTTTAAACTAAATTTTGTAGACATAAAAATGTGTAATATACTTTCTGCTGTCCTATAATGCAGCAGAAAGTGTTGTTTTTAATCTAATGCCTGTAGTTTTATGTTTACAAAACGCTTTTAAAGTTATATCATTATGATATTAAAATTGTTGCGGCTTACTTTTACTGTCGGAAAATTCAATATTTTTATCAATTAATTTATTTTTAGGTTAATACTGTTATTTTATACTTTATTTTTATATCGTTATTGTTTATATAACGAGAGAAACCAAGAAAAACATTTGAAAGTGTGTATCTTATTGGCACCAAGTGTTGTATATGATTCCAATAAGATGCGGCCTGTGTTCCATTTCTTCGTCAAATCGTATTATGAGCAATATCGATTAACCTAGTTTTCTACTGCAAAATGCTTTGCCAGAATATGAGATGTGAAGATAGAAGCAATATGTCAAATTACCTAAACAAGCCCTATTTCCTTTCAAACATTTGCAGCAGGAAATTCTTGGTTAATATTAGCTATATTGGTATGTCCGACCTATATATTTAAGTATGAAAATTATTGTTGTTGTTGATATTTTGCCGGCTTTTAAACGACCTACTCTTTATTGCTATTGTTGAAAGTTATTGCCAAATTTTTATTTGTCCTAAAATCTTTTGTCTTTGTACATATCCATTAAATAAATTATGTACTGAGAATCAAATTATCGTTTTATTTTCTATGTGATATCACAGTAGCTTTTCTTTATTTTTGTTGGTCCTCTTTTCGCCGCTGATGTTCTTTGTTTACAGGAGAAGTAGCAAATACATCAACAAAAGTACATAGATACACAGTAAGCCTCACCGACTTGCCGTGAAGAAGAATTTCAGAAGTGTAGAAAGTACTACAGACCAATCGGTGTCTTCTACCTGTGCCAGTACTAGTAGGAGAGCTCAGGGTGCTAAACCGGGACTTACTCGAGCGTCAGAGACCTATTGCGAAGCTTAGATAAGAAACAAATGTCATAATAATATAGCCTAATGTCAGTGGGGAGAGACAAATATTTCAAAATTAAAAAAAAATTATATACTCGAACGCGCGCCGCAAATATTATTAGCATCCAGTCCTACGTGTTTTTGGAAATATACGTATGGAAATCTGACCGTTTCCATGGTGGGGTTAGGTGTACAACGGTTTTAAAAAAGGTGAAAAAAAAAACAATACCGAGCGCGTCAGATTTTCAAAGGGGGTGTTAAGTGAACAAAAAAGGTTCTTATATAATCTGACGATTTTGATGTGAACCAAACTCGCGGCTATCATTAGAATATGCAAATAATATGTAGGTACCATATGTGTATGGTGTAGTTTGAATCGTTATTTTGTAATAATGAAAAAAACAAGTGTGTCGCACCACGCTAGGAAAGTATTTTTTCACTCATTTAATAAATACCTACAATCACTTAAGTATTGTGTACATGTTATTATGAACTATTATATACCTAATTTAGAAATATTAAATCCAAGGGGGCATAGGACAAAATAAATAACACAAGCATATACATCATTATTTATTAAAAAGAACAAAAAAATGTCGGCGCTGCAGGCCTTCGTAAAAATACATCGATAATAATTGGTATTTATCTTACAACAGTATAATGTTAAACATCTATAGAATAGTTAAATGACCAGTCACCGGTCGTCTATCATCTCTCTTTACAATTGTCCGTAGATCATCAGTTGCGGCGCAATGTATATTTGGCAATTCATTATTTATACTGTGTTTCATCGAATAGTACCTATGCCGTTATGTTGGCACCTCGTCCTTGGTATAGTACCTACGATAAGACGGGTCCGTGGGTTTTGTTTCTTCAGTTTTCTTTTCACCGCTCTTCAAAGTTTAGGGCATGATATCAGTCCAAAAATAAAACTAAATAAACAAAACGTAGGTCTCGTAGAGGAGCGTCTTATCGTACCAATGACATTTACAGACAATGCGCCTACATAACGGCATAGGTACTATTCGATGAAACGCACTATAGTATCCATATTACAAGCTAATGTTTAGTTTGGGGCTAGATGGCGCTGTATGAATGTCAGTAGATATATTTATTTATTTCGTACAATGTTACGTCAACAACGAATACAATCCTTGTAACAAGTCATTGTTGATACCATAGAAGGGAGAAGTGTTGCCAGGTGGCCACACGAAATTGCCGGGCAGACCTTCGAAATTTGGCCTTACATGTGTAAACGAGTGGAGACTGCGTCTTGACGTGTGCTTCAAGCTGTAATCCTCATATTTGAAATCGCAATTAAAACGAATTTTGACAACGCTAAAAATAGTACTAAATAGTACCACAAGTCAAAAAAATAGTACCACTTTAGTCTCGGAGATATAGCTATAGGTTGGTGAGGATTACAGCTTGACGTTCAAGCTGTAATCCTCACCTCTGGTGCACGCAAACGTTAAGGTCTATCGGTCTATTGTATTCGTTATTGACGTAACATTGTACGAAATAAATAAATATATCTACTGAGATTCATACAGCGCCATCTAGCACCAAAACTAAACATTGAAGCACACGTCTTGGCAACCATAGCATAGGCCGCCTTCCGGTCCGATAAACCGTCACCTTGCAAAAGGTCGCTGATAGAGGTTAGATGAGAAAACTGTATGTCCAGCAGTGGAATGCGATTAATTCAAGAGTAGAGAATATTGGTAAAAAGGCCGGACGCATTATTAGAAATTATGTAATCAAGGAAAAACATTCGATGTTTCAAAGTCTACCAGGCACCGTAAATTTTGGCAGAACGCCAAGTCCAGGATTATTTGTACGCCTGGCAACCCTACAAAGAACATTGCGCTACAAATGTTTTAACAACAGGCAACAGTTACATTTATTATGTCAATTTTTCTGTCCAAACGTCGCTTCAAGAGAAGTAAATCTGTCTCGCTTCGGACGGCGCTTGCTCCATCGGGCAGTACGGGCACTTCAATCTGCGTGAATTACACCACGTTGAGCGGTCGTATGTGGTCGGTGATCTACATACAACCGCTATATATGTTAATGGAGTGTATGACACCTCAATTTACAAAAATCCAAAACGAATACGGCACTTTACTAAAAAAAAAATATACTAAGTCTATGACGTTTTAGATTTTTATAAATGAGGATTGTTTTGGCCGATTGGGTCGTCAGCTATTTATAAAGTTCATTCAAAGCATATGGAGATGCATTACAATAGTTTCATTATATTTAGTTCATGCAATTTTAATAGTTCAGGCAAAATACGCATAGCATTCGATGCACACCGACGACCCCATCAGCCATTGGTGAAATGTATTTGAATTGTTTATCATGCACATGTCAAAGTATATCCATAATAACAAAACATAATTCACCACCACCGAAACAATATATAAACAGATAACACGTTAAAACTTCAAAGTTGTACTAATTACAGTACCAAAAAATGCAGCATGCAAAGCTTACAATTTTTTTCAAAAATGTAAGAAATCTAAACGATACGTATGTCAATGCTCAGCAGATGCCAATGATCTTTTTTAAGGTTAAAAACCTTGAAAGAACACTAATAAATTTTTTTGTACAGATAAATAATTATTCTAACAATTATACTCACATTAAGTGATAATAGGTACATTCAAAATAGTAAAGCATCGTATATTAGTAACGGTATATTAGATACATTTTCTTTCTAAATGGGAGTCGAACCCAAAAGTTATTGCGCATAAGGCATGGTCACACTTCATCGAATTGTCAATCCTATAACGAATGGATCTGATTGTCGCAGGCATTGATATTGATCTGCCGTCTTCTTAGACCCAAGCCTACCACACCTTCTAATTATAATAATAAAGTTCATTTATTTAGAATTTTAACAAAATTATATCCTGCTTAATATAAACGAATACTCGCGACGTACTCTCAGATAATCAATAAGCGGTAAAACTCTGCCCATCGTCAGTTGGGCAGAATTTTCATTCATAATCACGTCGCTCGCTACATGTCACAGTGACATAGTAGTATGCTCGTGCTATTGATTTTGTATCCTGTTAATGACGCGTTAAGGTCAAAATTTTAATGAATAATTTTATGTCATAAATATAACATGTCAACGTTGTGTCATGCGGCTCGGACATTTATTGCTTGATATTTCGTCGCGATTGTGCATATAGTTAGTTTATTCTTTATCTGAGGACATATTAAACAAGTGGGAAGATATTTTTCGAAGTCCCTTCAATCGTGTAAGAAAGCAACAGTAGACTATAATTGCTGATATGATGATTGAACTTTGAAATCAAGTACTATACAAAAGATAAGGCAATCCAGAATAATTCTAATTTAAGTAATTTATTAAGCAGTAAAAAAAAATAACACCTTGAGCGCCAAAGGCATACATGGCAGTAAGGATTGAGTTTTAGAATACAGCATTATACATTAATAAATAATAACCGCATTCCACCACAGTTATACACCATTTTTATATTATATTGTTTGAAACAAAAACTGTTTTTCATTTGTTTGAAACAATAACCTTAACCTGTCAAAGCCTCATATACCATCATACCTCATGTATTCTACCCTAAGATAAACATTTAACTAACTAGCTGTACAATCCTACTCAAAAAAGTGTCCGCGGCAAAATTTTGCCCATCGCGTCAGTTGGGCCACATTTTCATTGATAACCATGTCGTTCACTACATGTCAAAGTGACATAGTAGTACTGGTGCTTTTGATTTTGTACCTTTTTAATGACGCCTTAAGGAAAAAATTTCAATGAATAATTTTATGTCATAAATTAAGAAGGTGTCAAGATTTCTCGGACATTTTTTGGTTGATATTCCTTCATGATTGTGCATATAGTTAGTTTATTGATTTCCTAAGATCCTACCCATACATGTCCACCACCCAAAACTAGTACCAAACTTGTACTCACTTTGCGCCCATAGCTAGTTTGTTGAGAGCGTCCCGCGATATCACGTGACCGCAAAGCAGACGCATCGGCGGGTTCGATTCCGACGCCTGTTGCCTCAGTATGGGGCACGCGAACACCGAGTGGTAACCGCCGCCGTCCTCGCCTAGGTCAACCTAGATAACGGAGATATTATTACGTAGGTATTATGAGAGATATTCATAACTCTGGTGTAAATGTCGAAACCGCATTACCTGTACATTCTTTATGCAATGCCATGCCTTGGCTAGCTAGCCTGAACTTAGTCTAGTAGTCGATTTTTAATTCTCATTAAAAGTCTACCAGAAGACGGTTGATCCTAGTTCATCATATGATCATCACGGGTCCAGGCACCTACTCGACCAGTTCACCGGGTGGCCAGCACCAGCCGTGTGGTGTTCACGATTCAGAATCCACGCGGTGGTGCTTCCCTCAGCACTCCAAGCTGGTATCACGCGTGGCTGTAGTTCGTACCTCGACAGCTCGTCCCCGGCCCAGGCGGCGAGCACGTGCGGGTGCGTACCTCCAGCGGCAGCTCGTCCCGGCCCAGGCGCGCGAGCACGTGCGGGTGCGTACTCCAGCGGCAGCGGGTCCCCGGCCCAGGCGGCGAGCACGTGCGGGTGCGTACCTCCAGCGGCAGCTCGTCCCCGGCCCAGGCGGCGAGCACGTGCGGGTGCGTACCTCCAGCGGCAGCGGGTCCCCGGCCCAGGCGGCGAGCACGTGCGGGTGCGTACCTCCAGCGGCAGCTCGTCCCCGGCCCAGGCGGCGAGCACGTGCGGGTGCGTACCTCCAGCGGCAGCGGGTCCCCGGCCCAGGCGGCGAGCACTGCGGTGCGTACTCCAGCGGCAGCTCGTCCCCGGCCCAGGCGGCGAGCACGTGCGGGTGCGTACCTCCAGCGGCAGCTCGTCCCCGGCCCAGGCGGCGAGCACGTGCGGGTGCGTACCCAGCGGCAGCGGGGTCCCGGCCAGGGCGAGCCGTGCGGGTGCGTACCTCCAGCGGCAGCTCGTCCCCGGCCCAGGCGGCGAGCACGTGCGGGTGCGACATCTTGGCGCGCACGTCGTGCAGCGCGGGCAGCACGCGCGCGCCGGCCCGCACCGCGCCCGCCAGCGGGGACAGCGGCGCCACGCGCACCAGCGCGCACGCCTCGCGCACGAACAGCTCCGCCGCCTCCGCGCCTGCGCAACACAATACAGCACCGTCAACACGATATGTACACACCACGCCAGCGCACGCCTGCAGCTGGTGTCCGTGACACACGCACACAGCGACAGGCGGGCACACGTACCGAGCGCCTTGGGTCGAGCAGGTGCGCGTATATGCAGGCGCGCGGCGGCGCGGCGGGCGTGCACCACGCCAGCGCGCACACGCACGCCTGCAGCTGGTGTCCGTGACACACGCACACAGCGACAGGCGGGCACACGTACCGAGCGCCTTGGGTCGAGCAGGTGCGCGTATATGGCAGGCGCGCGGCGGCGCGGCGGGCGTGCACCACGCCAGCGCGCACACGCACGCCTGCAGCTGGTGTCCGTGACACACACACACAGCGACAGGCGCACACGTACCGAGCGCCTTGGGGTCGAGCAGGTGCGCGTATATGGCAGGCGCGGCGGCGCGGCGGCGGCGTGCACACGCCAGCGCGCACACGCACGCCTGCAGCTGGTGTCCGTGACACACGCACACAGCGACAGGCGGCACACGTACCGAGCGCCTTGGGGTCGAGCAGGTGCGCGTATATGGCAGGCGCGGGCGGCGCGCGGGCGTGCACCACGCCAGCGCGCACACGCACGCTGCAGCTGGTGTCCGTGACACACGCACACAGCGACAGGCGGCACACGTACCGAGCGCCTTGGGGTCGAGCAGGTGCGCGTATATGGCAGCGCGGGCGGCGCGGCGGCGTGCACCACGCCAGCGCGCACACGCACGCCTGCAGCTGCCGCTCGTGCCGCGCCGCGTGCGCCGGGAACTGAGCGCGCGCGTACTCGATCGCCGCCACCACGCCTTGCTCGCGGGCCAACTGCACACACACAACAAACACTGCTTATTTACTAAGACGGATTATTACAGTGAAAATTGTAATTCAACAAACTGTATTAGTGCTGTTGGTGTTCCGAATACAATAAATTAAAATGCGCAGGCGTACTCAATAGCGGCTCGCGGGCCAACTGCGCATTCACAACACGCGCAATTCAATTGGTTAGTCATTCAGAAACATATTCGCCGAAATATAACCCGATTTTTTTAGCTGTTCACGTCGAACTGTCTAATTCGTAAAGTTGGTAGCATAGAATTCACCCGCCCGTAGCCTTCCTCACTTACCCGCGGACACCTGTCAGTACGGTGTGCATACCGAACATTTTCGTGTCGTCCATGAACATATAAAAAAATATGGACGGACTGTCATTAATGCATGAAATGTGTCCCCAAAATGACAGCTGCTGTCTATTATGTAAACTACTTAGAGTGACTACCCTACTATTACTCTACTATAATTCTGCAAATTAATTCATTTCATAGTTATTTAAATACATGTACATGCAGTATTTCAAGTCAAATACTATACAAAAATAAAATACTGGATGTACACATACCTTGAGTGCCTGCATCCTGTGCAACGTAAACGGCAGCGGTGAGTGAGCGAGATCGGGCGCCCGTTTCTCGGCCCACGCCAGCGCCGGGCCGGGATCCCCCTCGGCCAATGCACTCGCGCACTTCTGCAGCGCCGCAAAAGTGCACGTACGCTCCACGCCCGTTATGTTTGCTTCGGCCACAAAACGCGTCACCAACTTCTTCTAAGCCCTACACAATATTCTAAACCAATGACAGGATTCATAGTGGTTCATAAAAAAAGCTATAGCTGACTGAAACAGTATGGATCAAAATCAGGGGGTTTCCGCCATCTTTTAAAAAGTGTTACAATAATATTACTTCGACTTTTCTGTACAAAAATACTGACTTATCATTACAACAATACTGTTTTAAGAGCTTGCGGTAACCCCCCTGAACCACTAAATTAGTCATCATATTATATTATTATATTATGAACTATATAATTAGTCATTATATTGTAATACAACAAATGTAATAGTGATGTTGGCTATACAACAATACAAAACAAATAAATGTTTTATGTAACTATCTAAGAAGATGGTTAAAAGGCCAGCAACATATTTTTGCCATCTGTTCTTGCAAGTGTACATGGGCGACGGCATCATTTACCATCAGACTAGCTGTCTGCTCATTTGCTTGCTAACACATAAAAAATAAATATGTCCAATTCTTTGAATTTGAAAACTTTCAATACCATCAGTTAGAGTGTGATAGCTTGAAGAGAGAGCCACAGTCATAATATTTATATTTAAATTAATTTTAAGCCCAACCTGTCTATAAAGATGCTGTGCTATAGCCTTCCATAATAGGCCTGTTAGTGTCAGAACAAAGGACTCTGCTTTCGGAGCAACTGAGCCATAGTCTGCAATGAAGTGTCGATCAATTGACTTGCCAACACGTGACACTGTGGCATGGAGCTCTCTGTGTTCTGTGGACATAGCAATTAGTTTTCAATGTTTAAAAAAATATTTATCTTAAAAATTTACTTACTTAAATAGAATTAAAATATCTAATACATTAAATTTGCACCTGTTTTATTGTAAAATCTTACAAATTATACATAGTGTCTTATTTACAATTTCTAATGTATTCGAAATTGTAAATAAGTATGCATATATGTACATCTTTAAAGGAAATAAACCAGGGTCTAATTGGCTAAAAAAACCTGTTTATGATTTTAACAGCATTTTAACTATAACATGTAAATACATTATAAGTGTCTGTTTTTATTATTGAAATAAAATTTTTTTCTTCATGCATATGAATATAATCATGGCACATGATGCCAAAATATCAATTTTTAAAATTATTGTCTGTCTGTTTGTTCCGGGTAATCTCTGTAATTGCTGGATGGATTTGGACAGGGTCTTTTTTGGCAGGTAACTGATGTAATAAGGGAAAACATACACTACTTTTATGTTTTTACTGCGGAATAATATCTTGTGTCACAGGTAATACCACAGGGAACAGTTAGTATGAACTGTACTTAGAACTTATGTATGACTCAATGTCTGAATCTCAATATACTCTCATTAGAAACCATGATAGCAAACTGAAATAACAAATACATGTTTTATATATACACTTGTTAATATGTATGTAAAAATAAGTATCAACTTTAATGGTGGCATTTGAAATCCTTCCAAATAATGTTATATTCACTGATTAATCATGGAGATCAATGTATTTACCTGTGGACATCTGAAATACTGTTTGTTTGACTCTTGAGGCAAGCTCACTCACAACCATGGCTTGTGTTTGTGATAATGGTGTGTCTGGTGCATCTAAAACATACATCTTTCTTATAGAATTCAAATAATTACCAAGCAAAGATAATAATAACATGCTAAAGACTAAGTGAGCATTTGAAGAGATTAAAAACAAGATAATAAGACTAAGATATACTCCTGTAGCTTTGCCTTCAGCGGGGTTACCCCTATCTCGTAAAAGAGTATTACAATAGTATAACTTCGCCGTTCTTGGTACCAAATGATGACATATCATTGTAGTTATACTATTTTAAGAGATGGTGGTAACCCCCAGGATAACAATCAAAACCATTATTTAAAACACCTATAATACATGTGCACAGGCACAAAGCATTGTTAGGCAAAAGTATATTTTCTATATCAGGTAAATGATGATAGTTTTGTAAGTTCAATGTGGTATTTTTTTCAGAACAATGAACAAGCACTCAAATATATTTTAAAACATAAGGAAATTATTTAGCTATTGTAGACAGATAACACTCACGTTTACCAATTTCTTTTTTTAGATTTTCAACCTGGCCAATTATATCTTCTAAAACTTTGTCTGTGTGATCATTCAGGGACGTAAATTTAGTTATTGCTTTATCCAAATCCTGCTCCACACCAGTGCAGGAATCCATCATAAATTAGTCAAGAAATAGATGTAACTTAGTATTTAATAACTTATTTAAATATAATTAAACTAATTGTAGAAGAAAGGTTTGGCTTGGATTGGAACAAATAAATATTTTTCTTTAGATGAAAACAGACATTTTGCTTGCGGGGCAAATGTCAAAAACAAAAATGACAAGTTCACTTCCCAGTCTATTTTGTCTTTGCTTTTAATAATATTTTAATATCAATTATTAACATAAAATCACAATAATTAAACTAACTTATGCAATTGAATTAATACAGGTTACTTGAATACTTTCATTATACTTATATTGAAAACCGTTTTTATTTCATTACTATCGATTCTAAATAAATATAATAAATTCAAAAAAGGTTTGTCCATCTAGTTGATTGTCTATGAAAGAATATTGCACAATTTTTGGTTGGTAGGGCGAATAGGTTAGAATTTCATTTTGTGGTGTTTTGTGGGAATCTAATTAATACTGAATTTTCAACAAGTTTTTATTTTGAAAAAAAATGGCTCAAAGTAAAATAAACGATATGGCCGGCAAATTCGCAAAAGGTGGTCCCCCTGGCTTGGGCATTGGGCTCAAACTCGTTGCGGTGGTTGGTGCGGCAGCCTATGGAATCTCCCAATCCTTGTTTACCGTCGAGGGAGGGCATCGTGCTATTATGTTCAACAGAATAGGTGGAATTCAGCAGGTTGTAATGACTGAAGGTTTGCACTTCCGTGTTCCATGGTTCCAGTACCCTATCATTTACGACATTAGGTCACGTCCTCGGAAAATTTCTTCACCTACTGGATCTAAAGATTTGCAAATGGTCAACATCTCGTTGCGCGTACTTTCGCGACCTGATGCTAGTCACCTGCCATCAATGTATCGCCAACTCGGAACCGATTACGATGAAAAGGTATTACCGTCTATCTGTAATGAAGTTCTGAAATCAGTGGTCGCTAAATTTAATGCATCACAGCTCATTACTCAACGCCAGCAAGTTTCTCTTTTAATAAGAAGAGAACTAGTTGAACGTGCTGCTGACTTTAATATTATCCTAGATGATGTTTCACTTACGGAGTTGAGTTTCGGAAAAGAGTATACTGCAGCAGTTGAGGCTAAACAAGTTGCCCAACAAGAAGCTCAACGGGCTGCTTTTGTTGTTGAAAGAGCCAAGCAGGAGCGTCAACAGAAGATTGTACAAGCTGAGGGAGAAGCTGAGGCTGCTGAGATGTTGGGCAAAGCTATGGGAATGAACCCAGGTTACCTTAAGTTGCGTAAAATTAGAGCTGCTCAGAGCATTTCCAGAATGATTGCCCAATCTCAAAACAGAGTATTCCTACCTGGTAACAGCCTTATGATTAATCTTCAAGATCCCACCTTTGATGACCTCTCAGAGAAATTGACAAAGAAGAAGTAACAGTCAACATTGTTGGAGTGTGTGAGAATGAGGAAGCAGCAACCGCTCTGACCGAACAAGAAACTGCTGTAATAATCAGTGGTGCTGCTTCAATTATGGTTTGAAATGTGTATCAGTGTGGAGCATTTCACAAATTGTAAAACGCCATGTGCTGTAATATTGTATCTACCCTTAATGTTGCATTTTACGTTATTTAGTTGTAGGTCTTTAGAATGTATGGGAATCAGATGATTGAATAAAACTTTAAAATCTATTGTATCCTTTTTTTTACTAAAATTTTCCTGTATTTAATTAGTCTTTAGAAGACACTTGGATTTTTCAAATCAATAATAAGATATTGGTTTGAATCTACCACTGGTTCCAAAAGTTGATTCTACTGTAGTGACTTTTTTTGTGTTAAAGTGTACAGAACAATCAAGACACTCATCTGATGGTAAGTGATACACCTGAACATTACAGACCAGCATTGAAGGAGACCAACAACTGATAGACAGTAATTATTCTTTCAATGCCACACTGCGCCCTCCACTAGAGACAACAGATGTGAGGTTAAGTAGTTACTCTTTTCAATCACCAATTTACAAGCATTTTAATTTATCTATGTACATACACTTCGGTCCTTAAGACATGATAAAATTTTCAATTAGTGTATTGGTAATTCTAGCCAACTTAGTAAAATTTTATTAATACCTTAATACAATTCCCTACAAAGGATTGCTAACTTTAACTGCAGGTGATCATTAATCTTATAAGAAATAAGCTTTTTGTGTCTGGTTTTGCTACATTGAAATAGCTTAATTATATTTATATTTCTAAGGATTGAGATCTACCTTATAATTACCAATTAAACTTCCTATATGTTTAGAACAGAATGAAAATTATAACTAAATCATTTATCCAGCCTGTAGCATTCTTATGCAAAATCTTCACTCACAGCAGGCCCAGGGTGATTAGACTTTAAAGTAATCAAATAGGATAGATGTAATTCTGTTTTGGGCCCTCCAAACCCAATTTGGACCCTCTATTTTCACAATTCCAGATGTAATTATTAGGTGCTTTTTTATAATGGTCAGTTCACTCACCTAAGTGATATTTCTGACCATGACAGA
>PQWD01004886.1:233179-355433 GCA_019425675.1 Leucinodes orbonalis | reverse complement strand
TGATCACTTACCCAAAACAGTAAATATCAAAGCCCTAATCGATTAGTCTATACATTCTATTCGATTTTTAAAACGCGAAAAAGTACATCGTACACGTCAAATCAACTGTCATCGGAGCACTGAAGCGCGGGAAAAGTGAGGGCGCGTACGGGTACGTATAAACAGTGTTGTGCAATGCGAACAGGTCGTTTCCTGGACGGGGTTGGCGCGGAGTGCTGTCGGGGCCGCGTGCGCTGGTCGCAGCGAAGCCGCGGACTGCCGTGCGGAGCCCTACGAGATAGGCTTGTTTTGCTACCACACCGGCTAAAACCTACTAGCTTCCCTCGCAGAGGAGGATCGCATTGAAAATGCCTGGAAAAAACTGAAATAAAATTCAATTTGTGTTAAACTGGTTTTTTAACTATTACCAGATGGATGGTAATGAATGGTTTTCATGAAAAACAAACACCGCTGAATAAAGATTTTCCACTGCAATAATATAGACACTTTAAAAAATATTAAAAAAAACTTAATTTTGTAAATGAAATATTTTGAAAATAGAGGAAACATTCTTCCATAACTGGATAAACTAGGTAGGTATATAGGTTTAGGTACTAAAGCCCTATGATAATGAGATGTAAATTGGTGTTTGTTTACAATAGATACATATACACCCAAAAATTCATCCCGAAAATCGGGGTAACATAACGAAGAGCTAGCAATACCGGCAAACGCCCCGCGCCCCTCCGACCCAACAGGGACCCGAATAATGAAGCAGGGAAAAGTGATTGTGGGCCGAGGAAATGTCGGAAGATGCGACCCGGGCCCGCCGGATGCCACGCGGCCGCTGCAGCGCTCAACTTTCAAACGCATACGTGCGACACGAGAATAAAATTGTTGCCCCGGTGAAGTAAAGGCCATCAGAAGACATAAGAACTCTACTAACCGACACGTAATACAAACTTTTTGGAACATCTCTCCCAAATTTACGCTAGCGAGAAGTAAAATCGCATTCGGCACCCGAGAGAAAATACAAGTTAAACTTTTTGCAGTAGGGATAACACAATGTACTTCATTCTTTGTCATGAACTTCTTTCTAGTGGGATAAAAGGAATGGAAATCAATTGAGTATTCGACGCTTAGGGTTCAGTATGGTCTACAATAAATACGATACGTAAATATGCTTACATTACATTCGAACTATAAAAGTAGACACCTCAATAAAATATAAATATGTTTTAAAGTTCTGACAGAACTCTTATCTTGAGATGAAACTTTCCTAGTTAAGATTAAATTTATTAAGTAACTGAAACTTTATTATAATTGAATTTCTGATGACAATAACAATAGGGCATTATTTATGATAGAATAGGAGCGGAGATTTTGCGCTTTACTCGAGCGCCTCAGACAATAATATATTGTGGTTATTCGTTAAGGACAGCCCATCGGATTAGTTTTAAGTGCCTACACGCAGAACAACATAAGAACATTAAAAAATACGATTTGAATTATGAGATATAACGTGCAACCAATATTGTACATATAACATACATATACTCCAGAGCGCTTTATTTTAATTTTTAGTAAAGTCCATTGAAAAAATATGCATGTTTAGTGAAAACTGTAAATGTGCCAAAAAGAACTACCTATACTCAATGATATTTTGTATATATAAAGGTAGATACGCCATCCGTGCCTCAAAAACGAACCGCCAAAGAGAATACAGTTTGTAAGCTTTTGTTTAGTGTACGCTCCACAGACATCCGAATATACAATTAGACTGGACAAGCCGCCAAGTTTATAGGCAGTCCCAGTGTCGCAATTTCTTTTCGGTTCTTACCTGCGAAAAGTTATTCTATTACTTGGTAAATTTACTGATTCATTGCGATAATGGCATGTCACAATTGCACAGGATGGCATTTTGAAAAAAAAAACGGTAATTTCTTCTAATATTCGTGCGTCTTGACTCGTCTCACAGAGCGTAAACTGGCAGCCAGTGTATGCTCGTTGAGCTTACATTTGTCGCACTTTTAACGCGGCTTGCCCCATCTCCTGTATTGGGAAATCTGTGGTACGCTCATTCAAATATGTGTATGTGTGCTGTCGCTGCATTCGGAACACTTTTTTCGATTGTTTTGTGAGCATATCACGAATCTATACTTTTTACATCTTTGCCTATACTTAGACTTAAAATTTCAGTACCATTGATGATGATAGTGATGAGAGTAAAAATAGATCCAATTTAATAATGGTACCAATCATTTTTGCAACCTAGATAACTGTCAGCTTAACTCCAGCAGTCGGAAGAAAATGAAGAAGAATATTGTGTATACATTTTGTTCGAAAATATGCTCGCATACATTTTATTTCACATGAACTATGATCGAGCCCGCACCAGCAAAGCTCCTTTTCGACGGCAATTTTAAAATCTAATAAACACTTCCGAAGGCGTACACTTTTTAATCTCGCTACTATTGTACGATGCAAGTACGTTGGGAAAAACAAAAAAGCATTTCCTGTCTTCTTTTGTGTAGCTCCGATCGAATGTTATAAAAGGAAGAAACAAGCGCTACTGAGTATAGTTTTTATAAGGATTAAAAGTAACAAGTCGGATAAGCTATACAGTCTTTGTGGCGGTTATGTTTGAATTCTACTAATTACATTCTAACTTTATGTAATTTTTAAGCGTAAACTTTTACATAACGCGTAGTACTTATTAGTACCTAAAGAAATATAGGTATCGAAAAATCTTGAATATTTACCATTCAATAGAGATCCACTTTCATACAGATCGGTGATGTATGCGTTATCTTTTAACTCACGTATCATTCACCAAATTATCCAGAACTCTTTCCTGTCTTATTTTACTAACACATTCATTATGAATTTTCTTAGGTTTAGTTTTAACCATCCATGCTTTATTTTTATTTTTTATCTCTTTTTTAGTTACGAGTAAGTCTCATTCCTCCGAACACAAACACCGAGGAGAACAGTTTTCCTTGCAACTTATCTGTCAATGATACAACTTCTAACATATTCGAACTCATTAGCCACATGAAGGAACCTAAGCTGAGCTGCCTCATTTAACTTCGCCAAAGATTACTTTTCGATATGTAATAATTTGTTTTTCAACCTGTGTAAATTAGCGCATAAACTCAAGTTTGCACCGATTATAAAGTACTCAATAAAAAAAACTAAAAGTAGAAAACACTCACATAACTGTAATAATATTTCGACAAACAAAATGTTTTTTGTAAATGAGCATTAAACTTAAAGCTTTAAAATGTTTTATCCAATGTAAAAACTCATCTAATTACATGAACAGAATGTGATGTTAGCTGTTCGGAGGATTCTATCTCACTAAGTATTTAAAACGTTTGTAATGGATCTACACTCTTTTCTAAATTAGAAGATTATTAATGTATAATGTTCATCTTTCACAACTTTTTTTTTAAATGTTTTAAGTACTTTCTGTAATATAACTGTTATTATTACACGATTTTATATTTTGTTTAAAAAATTCTCAATACTAAAGTGTATAAACCGTCCAACGCGTCTTTAACCGGATACGGAACCATATAATCGATTTTCACTTTGTAGTCTTCGTACACCGTAAGAAACGTCTCAACGAATAGGTGAAGTATTACTGGTTGAACACAACAAGTATCTCAGCGAGGCTTCTTATGGAAAGTGGGTGCTTTTGGAAAACCGTCCCCTCATCCCATAAGGCTGGAGGGTCGTCGGCGGGGCTCGCGGGTATTAGCCCACCATTGTGGTGACATAATTGCGGCAACAGATTCCAAGGCGTTCTTGTAAATATTTTCTGGGAAACACCAGACCGCCTTTTCTACGTAAACGTTTTGCGGAAGAATATAACTGAATCAATCAGAATAGGTATTTTAGTGTATGTGTTAATTAAAGTTATCACAATTTAAAAAACCTTGTAATAGTAAATATTGATCTGATTTTGCTATCACTGAAGCTGCTTTCAGGCACTAAAATCTGAATTTGTTTGCTATCCATCCGCTTATAAGGAGACTAATAACTCAAAGGAATGTGTAGTCCTATTTTAATGATTTGCACTAAAACGAATTCTAGTTTAAATTCTCAGAATGAAATCGGTTTCAAACAAGAGTTATTATTTTCACATTGATTACACAGTTAATTGTCGTACACAGTTAAAAAGTGTCAAAACCTCTTTGGGAAACTAATTTAAATTAACATTGCCCCGTCGCGTTTCACGTTACTGAATTAAAATACCCGACGGCGAAATAAATACAAAATTAAATAAATGAGGCACTCCAAAAGTGTTTTAATTCCCTATTTCGGGATAAAATTCCTAATGCGCCAGTGCCGGATCTGTCCAAATTACGTCGCTTTAATAGATAAGACGTTTTAAATGAAATTCTTCTATCTCAAACAGAGAAGTTAGCACATAATAAGCGTATATAAATTTAAATCTGCAACTTTCGAACTTGACGGAGCTTTTGGTACTTGAATATTCTGGGATCGTACAAAACTTTTCTAATTTTTCATTGGGCGGACGAACCAACTGTGTGAACTCAGTGAAAGAATTATTTGCATGATTACAACATTATGCAAGTTTGAAAATCAAAGATAAGTAATATACAAGGATTTTCCTTTCCGTGTTGTTGAAACATCCGTTGCATATAAATTATTATCTTGATAAACAGCCGGTTCGAAGGACCAAATATATATTTCCAAAGAATGTTACTGTCAAGCGTTGTGTGAAATATTATTCAGACCCGTGCCCAAAGACTTGCGAATAGTCATTGGTGAAGAAACATATAACTCATTGGAACGTCCCCATCGAAGGGCACGAGGCCTATATTACCTTTTACGGGTAGGCCGTATAAGGTGTAATATATGCCTTGATCGTCCACGCAGGCCCACGTGCGGATTGACCGACTTCACGCACAGCCTTTGAATCTCTTAGCAGGCGTAGCAGATTTCCTCATGATGTTTTCCTTCACCGTAAGAGCGTCGGATAACGTACATATATTTTTGAAAATTCGAAAACACGGTACGTGGCGGGATTTGAACCTCAGCCCCGGTAGAAAGGCAACAGTCCACACCAATAAGACACCGACGTTTAGAAGAATAGACATATATTTAGGTATAATGTTCGATAAGATGAAGCGAACTTTCTCTCTCTCTAAAGATAATACAAAAGTTAGCTTTAAATTCTCTTCTTACTACTAATCTTTTCTCATGGAGGAACTAGTTGTGTACCTAGAAATCGTTAAAGCGCTCAACGAGCCAACCTGTTGCTACCAAGTACGTACGTTAAGTTCTTAGTACAGTTTTCTAACCGTAAAATCTTACAAGAATCAACAAGTAACACATTGTTTATATACTACGAGTAGTAGTAATATCACACAATGTTAACAAAACTCTTTTCATTCAGAAGCAGTTTGTGTGTCTGTGTGACTGCGCTTCTCAAACAATAGAACACCCATTGTCTTGCCCGAACTGTCCATCTTCGTGCATTTTACGTGGCCCCTGGATGGCAGATAAAAGGGCGATCGAGATTTCCCAATATGGGTCGCATTATCGTATTTAATTTAATAAACCCATATTGATTCGATAAGAAGAAGCAAAACTGTAAACAAAACATACAAATATTATATTAATTTTCTGAGAGTTAATACAATTAATATTTACGCTCTTAAACACAAACCCCTTATTACCGTTTTTTATACACACTCCTTATTTATGTAGCTTAAGTCTAGAACTAAACCGAAAGGTACCTTATTTACGAAATTAATAAAAATGTTTCCCATCTAACACTAGGAAATTCTATTAGAAATTCCGATTAAGTTTTGCATTTAGAGAGAACTCGAGATTATGGTGGCAGCTAGCTATAGTCGTGAAAGGAAATAGAGCGGACCCGAAGTAAGTGTTCACTGGGGCACCGGGAAAAAGTCCATTACTATCAGTGGTAGATTTACACTAGATGCAGTCGAGGCCCAGGGTGGCAAATTTTATAGGTTGGCAAAATTTTGAAACCAGAAAAAAAATGTTAAGCGTCAAAAACTGCCAAATACTTTTAATTCTAAATGATAATTTAAAGAATTGAAATGACGTGTCGCTTTCTCCGCGTGATTTGATTCCGAAATAAATTTATTTCAAAAGATTAAGAGGGGGCAGCATTTTATTCTGTGCCCAGGGGCAGCTACAAGTCCCAGTCTGGCACCGAATTACAGTGGAACTTAATTCGCCGCAAATAATGAGGCATCGACTGATAACATGATTGCACTTACACCACTTTGAATCAAATATCTTCTTCATGAATAAATTATTTTCTTTATTCTATCACTAGTTAGTTGTCCTGAGGGCTAATGTTAATAAGGTGGTATGTGGAAGCCTCGTTCTTTTTTTCGAATTAAGTGATAATGAGAAGTGTCCACAGATTTATATCTGTCTTGCATTAAGTGCATCCTGCTAAATAGTATTTTTTTTTAATCAAGACAGGTTGTCTTGAATTTGGTGCATCCTGCTGAATAGCGAACGAGGCTCTGGTAACCTAAACGCACTGGGCCACCGCGGTCCGAAGCACCTTAACACGTTCACTGTGGGGCATGATTTCAAAGTCCGTACGTCATAGAGTATATTAGATCCGACAACTTTTGTTATAGCGTTAGGGAGTCAAATGGATCTGCTTGACATGCTCGTCTATAATTGCCATTATCTACTTGGAAATGTTGCAGTATGAATTGTAATAGATTTGCTTTTACCACTGTAAAGTTTGTAAGTAAGTGGATTTTCTCAAAATATTCGAAATGTATATTTACAATCGTCGGATCCGCTCCTCCGTGGCACTGACAGAAAATAATATCGATATAATTTTAGAGCTGTACGGTGCAACAAAAGACATCGATATCAAGCATTTTAATGTAAATTTTCTATTAGATGTATATAATACATTTTAACATTCACGTCAAAGAGATTTAGCAAAGAGCATTATCAAGTGTTTACCACGTGCATGCGTGTAGACAGGCTGGAACAAATACTAGCTTGATTGCAATGAACTCTTATATACATAGTATATAATAATATATATTACCTGTGCTCTTACCCAATAAAAATGTTCACTTTCCTGGGCTTCAAGAGTTTTCGTTTGGATCGGACAACCTTTTCAGCTTTATAATATCAGTAAAGATAATGTGTTACGTAAAACGAAACGTTAGTCGACCTCAAATCAGAGTGACTGATGACCTGGTTAAGGTGGTGGGTAGCAGATGGATGTCAACTGCAAGGGATTGGTCCGCGTGGAAATTAGGGGAGGCCTTTTTCAGAAGTGGACGTAGAAATATAATGTGTTAGGTAGTACACTCACGTATAAACGCATAGTAGGTATAAAATTGCTGTCAAAAAATATTTGTATCAATAAAAATGTAAATCCCTCAGCTATACTTTCTCTCAATGTAATTTTAAAATCATGTGATCTATTAGTATCTCATTAAGGCTGCTCATAAACTTCAAACGCACACGATGCCAAAGCTAAGAGGTGACGAGAAATAGAAATTTCGACGCCATTAACTCGAAATCGACGCCAAATGGAGCTGTTTAAAGGATGATGATTTAGCAATTAATATTTTCATTAATATTGTTTCGCAGCGTTTGCTTAAACCCTTTCAATAGACTGAAATTAATTCGCCTGTGTTCGAACTGCTAATTCAACGTTTTGAATTGTTAACTTGAAGGGCTGACCTTTAAAATATTTTTTCGCTTTCTATTATGACAACAAAAAATATTTTCCATAGACAATCAAATAAACGGAACAGGAAGACTGACAACAAAGTGATCCAATTATAGAGATTTATTTTTTCAGTGAGTTACGGAACTTAAAGAAATTGTTGCCATAAAAATTGATAATAATATTCTTCTTTCTCCATCCTAAGGTTGCCTGGAAGAAATCGCCTTGCGCGATAAGGCCGCCCATTGTACTTATTAAGATTTAATTTTCTTTCTTTGTATTTCGTTTTTAAAGTGCAATAAAGTATGTAATAAATAATAATAAATAATAAATAATAATTGATCGATATATATAATCTACACAATAATCAGACATTGAGACAGTATTTTTACCAAAATCTGAGTCATCGGTTTTACATAGAGCAATTGTGCAAAATGATATTAATTATACACCTTTAATCCTGCAAAATCAAAATTATACCCAGACAGTTACAGGTAACAACAGCAAAATTGCAGAATGGTCCGCAAAGTCTCTGCACAGCACTAAAAAAATAGATACAGAATTTGACAACGCCTTGCAGTGTTTTAGGGATACTGAACCGACTATAAGACCATTCATACCAAAGCAAAAGTTGACAAAAACATTCTATTTCATTGTTAATCATCTCAATACCCAAACCCTTCCTAAATATATTGAATATAACCAAGACTTTTCTACCTTACAAACGCTTATTTACTGCGCTGCATATACTGCTGCAATTTGTAGTAATACCCTGAATAAAACGATACCATTTTCCAAAAAATGCGAAAAGCCACACTGGCAAAAAAGGCTAGAATATAAAGTAAACAAACTTAGGGCGTATATAGGTAGGTTAACACAATACATAAAAGGAAACAGAAACCCAAAGGTAGAGGCAACCGTCAACGAGATAAAAATTCATTATAAAAACATACCAAATATGAGAATAGTAACACGGAATTAGAACAATATCTCGATACGCTTAAGCAAAAATTAAGCGCTACTTCCAGCAGATTAAAGAGATACCTAACTTGTACTGCTAGAAAAGCTCAAAATAGCCTATTTAGAAATAATGAAAAGCAGTTTTATCGGAAATTAGAGTCCCTAGCTCACAAAACAACCATAATACAGGTCAACCAGATCCAGATGTGCTACACCAATTCTGGGCAAATATTTGGCAAAATCCGATCTCTCATAATACAGATTCAGAATGGATCCATAAGTTAAATGAGCATAACCATATTTCTGGCATGAAATATGAACATATTTCAGCTGAGACATTTATAAAAGTTATCCAGAGAACTCATAATTGGAAATCACCAGGATCAGATAAAATTCATAATTTTTGGTATAAGAAACTTACAGTAACATATCCACACATTCATAGCCACATAAATAAATTTATACAAACACCGGAGAGTATGCCTGAATATTTAGCACAAGGAATAACGTACATGATCCCTAAGGATAATGACACAAAAAACCCTGCAAAATACAGGCCAATCACATGTCTACAAACATTTTATAAAATTTTAACAGCGTGTTTAAGTGAAGTTATATATGAGCATTTAGATGAAAATAAAATTCTAACTGAAGTACAGAAAGGATCACGTAAAAATAGCCAAGGATGCAAGGAACAATTAATAATAGATACAGTTGCAATGAGACAGGCAAGCACACAAAAAAGAAATATTCACACAATGTACATAGACTATAGAAAAGCTTTTGATTCGGTGCCACATAGCTGGTTAATTTCGGTCCTGAACATATATAATGTTCACCCATGTATAGTAAACTTTTTGCAGAAAACAATGGCCAAATGGCACACTTTTTTAAAAATCTCTAGTTTAGGTGAAGCATGCAATTCAATAAAAATTCAGAGAGGTTTATTTCAAGGGGACGCTCTTAGCCCACTCTGGTTTTGCATGGCTCTCAATCCACTTTCTGACCTTCTAGCAGACACGCAATATGGATTTCCAATAACGCAGGATGATAATTCAAATTTTATTCTTTCTCATTTACTATACATGGATGACATTAAGTTGTTTGGGTCAAGTAAACAGGAACTATTTTATTTAGCCGACGTAACTCAACAATTTTCTAAAGATATTTGCATGGACTTTGGCGTAGAGAAATGCAAAATACTTTCCATAAGCAAAGGTAAAGTAGAGACAGATCATTACACGCTACAGTCTGATGAAATAATAGAACCTCTTGGAGAAAAAAATGTATACAAATATCTTGGATTCGAACAATCAAAACAAATTCATCATAGTAAAATTAAAAACGATCTTATAAAAAAATTTAAACATAGAATAGACATGATACTTAAAACAGAACTTAACTCAAGAAATATAATTAAAGCTTTAAATACTTACGCAATCCCCTTGTTAACCTACTCTTTTGGAGTTATCAAATGGTCACAAACAAACTTAAAAAAACTGCAACGAATTATTAATGTCAAGCTAACATCAAACAGAAAACATCACCCTAAGTCATGTTTACAGAGATTAACCTTAAGTCGCGAAGAAGGTGGCAGGGGTATAGTTGATATAAATAATTTACATAGCAAGCAAATATCATCACTCCGAAAGTATTTTCACACAAAATCCGAGCAATCGATATTGGTATAAATTACATAACGCTTAACCTTAGCGACAGAAACCAACAAAGCAATGAAATAATTTTACACAAATCTGCAAAAATAAGGGATTGGATGCAAAAATCACTCCATGGCAGACATATATCTGACTTGAACAAATCGCACATAGATAAAGAAGCCTCCAATGAGTGGCTATGTAGGGGACAACTATTCCCTGAAACAGAGGGCTTCATGATTGCGATCCAGGATCAAGTAATTGCGACTCGTAATTATAGAAAATTTATTATCAAGGAACAAAATTTACCCACCGACAAGTGTCGCCAATGTCATAGTACCAGTGAAACGATACAGCATATTACAGGGGCCTGCAAAGTTCTTGCCAATACAGATTATAAGCACCGGCATGATCAGATGGCATCAGTTATCCACCAATATCTAGCACATAAATATAATTTCGTAGAAAAGAAAATAGCTTACTATAAATACACACCAGCACCGGTCCTTGACAATGGCAAATGCAAAATATACTGGGATCGTTCGATAATAACAGACAAAACAATTCATTACAATAGACCAGACATCACCCTTTATGATAAAGGTAAAAATATAGTTTACCTTATAGACATTTCGGTACCAAACACACACAATATACAAAGCACAATTAATGATAAATTAACAAAATACACAGATTTGGCGATACAAATCAAAGTACAGTGGAAAGTGCAAATAGTGTTATAACCAATTGTTATGTCATCGACAGGCGTAGTCCCTAAAACTCTAAAGGAAAGTCTTAAAACTTTACAAATAGAAAAAAATGCAATTAGTTTAATGCAAAAAGTTGTAATTTTGAATACATGCCGCATTACACGTAAATTCCTATCGACAAGTAGAATTAGTGATTAATTATGTCACCAATTGTTACCACAATTCAAATAACGTCATACACATTACATTCTTCTTCGATTGCTTATAGCGCTTGGTTAACGCCCGCGCTATGGTATTGTTCCTCATATATTGAGAGATAATATGACATTTAAATAATAATAATAATATTTATTTATTCAGACACATGGATCCATTGGTTAGTTACAAAATTCTTATATAATATATTAGTAAATACAAAATTAGACGATATACATTAAATTATTTAACATAATAAATACATCCGCATTTGGGTTAATAAGGGCGGTTATCCAGTGCCTTAGTAGGACACTGTCCCACTTTGATGTTAGGACCCTATATATTATAATAGTTTAATAACTTTAATATAGTCTGGCGACATTCCAATAGTGATTATTGTGACCTGATTTGGTTCTAACAATAAACTTTACATTTACATTATTGTCATATTTTTACATATTGCACTTAACGTGGATTTATCGATGTAGAAAAGTGCGATAATAGATACAGATAGTCGCGGGAGATACAAAATAATATTATTAATTGTCGGAGTTTTTACTCATGTAACTAATCGAATCATATATATATATATATATATATATATATATATATATTATAAATATATATATTATATATATATAATATATATATATATATATATATATAATATATATATATATTATATATATATATATATATATATATATATATATGATATATAACTCATCTAATTTTAATAGATCTGTTATTGTTGGCCCGTTCGAACTCTTTCTGCAAAACTACTGCTACTACTGCTACGGCAGCAAAATTATTACGGATTAATAAGTACCAGCCAAATACGTAACGTGACTAGCTAAAACGATGGCGGTTGGGGTGGAAAAGTTCTCAAGTGGCCACCGTAATCCAGAAAGAAAATGGAATGTGAGGCCCGACAGACGGAATATAAAAGAAAAAAGGTATTTATAAAATCAATTCTTCCATCCATACGTAATACGAACTGCATTCATGAGCTCACGCGAAAGTCACTGCAAGAGTCCTTTGTTTTATAGATGACTCTTGAATCAAACCGATATGAAGTAGAATCTATAGTGCTGCGTTTCACCACGTGAGAGTGGCTCCCGATAAATCGATTCAAATATACGATCACCGGATCACGCATAAATGTAAACTCAACGCTTAGATGACCTGACCACGTAGTTCGTGTTAAAAACCCAAACTCACAGCATTAATCATATTCACAAAAACTGACTACGCCGATAAACTTCAAGTTAGGAGAATAATAGTATTGATTAATAATTAAGCTCAATAAAAGTTCCATTTGTCGTTTTGTTGTGGCCATTTGTTCCAATTTTGTAATGTTTTAATACCGTTTAGTGGCAACTTTATTGTTCCTATAGATGCTTGTAATTGTGGGTCATGACCCCCATGACCCTCCCCCTGGATCCGCCGTTGATAGGGACTAGGGTAGAGTTATGTGAAATGATCACTAAACGCCAATCATTTTAAATGTGGAACATATTACGTTCTAACTTTAAAGTTATTTGCTTGTTAAGAAAGTTATTTGATGCACTAAAGAAATACAACAACATATCATGAATGAATTAAAACTAATCGTAAACTTTAAGTCCTAGGATACATACAAAAACGATCCCATACTGTTAATCACGTAGTATCTCAACAATGCCACGACCCTATTTTAATTAAAGGACTTTCAATTAGAACAATAATTCATATACATTATGTGTTAAAATCAAAATAAGAATTTTTATTTTTCTTATCGAATAAGAATGATATAGCTATTAAAAAAAAGATATAACACTGATAAAAATTTAAAGTTACGCCTTAGTTATGCTTTTTCTACTATAATGTGAGTGCTATGTGTGACCTCCTATTTCTTTCTTTAATTAGTTATTAACTAATGATATCTACCACTAATATCAGCTATTCATATTAATTTAAATAAAAGCTAAAGGATATAAAGTTACCCTGGGAAAAAAACATATTCTTTCCCAACGTAATACCGTAGGTGACGTACCTTAAAACTTAACCTTTATAAACNAAATACATACATATTATACATAGATAACACCCAGACCATTACAAACAGACATGTTCATGCACACAAATGTTTGTACTGCCCGGGGATCGAACTCTGAACCCTTGGTGTAGAAGCCTGCATTTCAACCGCAACACCAAATGGGTCGTCCAATCAGCTGATGATAAAGCTTTACTGACTGGCTTATGATGGAGTAGTTAGGTAATTAAGCTTCACTCACGGAATAATTCTTCCTGGCCTTTTTCCTTGGCTCCCTACTCTTGAATATCTCTGTCATATCAGCCGACTGCTTGCCGAGCAGCTTGCGGAGGGACGGATGGAGACGGCGCTGCCCGGTGCGGAGTAGCGTCGATACCTGAAAGTTTGTTTACATTATGAATCACCATCATCATCAGCTCATTAAACGTCCCCAGCGAGGGGCACGAGCCTACCCGTAAAGGGTGATTAAGCCTTAGTCGTCCACGCGGGCCCAGTGCGGATTTGACGACTTCACACACAACCTTCGAATCTCTTCGCAGGCGTGCATAAAGGTTTCCTCACGATGTTTTCCTTCACCGTAAGAGCGTCGGATAACGTACATATATTTTTCGAAAATTCGAAAACGCATTGGTATTTGGAAGGCGACAGTCCATTTAGCCACCGACGCTATTATATGAATACCATAATAATTTTATAAACTTCATTTGTACTACATAAATATCCACTGACCTTCAAGCGGCATCTAGCCCCAAACTAAGCATTCGCCTGTAGTACGTATACTAAACAACGGATAAACATAATTATATACTTTTTTTTTGTAAATACATATATACTATACATAGAAAACATTTAGACCACTACAAACAGACATGTTCATGCACACAAATGATTGTAATGCCTGGGTATTGAACCTGGAACCCTCGGTGAACCAACCGGAACCTGAAAGTTTGTTTACATTATCTTCTTCTTGAGTTAAATTGTGTGACAGGATTTTTATGCTGTTATTAGAGAAAAGTGTGGTCTGTAAGTAGATGTAGTGTCCAAAGTAGAGCTATGTTAGGATGATGGATGGTTTTGACAACCCATTTGGTGCAGCCAATCTTAATTTTTCTAAATATAAACCTTTTTATGAATAAAATCTTATACCACAGGGCACAGCTAGAAGACAATATAGGTAAGACTGTACAACAAGATCGGATATCAAATACCAATCTAAGATCTAAAACTAAGCTAACCAACATACTTAAGAGAAAAGATAAAAAAAATAGCGATGGACTGGCCGCATGATGCGTTTAAAAAATGGTAAATGGAGCAAGGCCATAACCGAATGGTATCCAAGAGACGGAAAAAGAAATCCAGGAAGACAAAACATGAAATGGGAAGTTGACCTTAAACAGACTGTGGGTGCAAACTGGAGAAGGCTCACACAGGATAGAGAACAATGGAAGTTTTTGGAGGAGGCCTATGCCAACAGGCACACTGATATTAGGGATATACCATAACTTTAATTTCAAAGAGCTTTATTATTATTAAGAGCATAAAACCCACCTCAGCTCTAGTCGTGGCATCAGTCTGCGCTGCAATATCGTCCTCAATATGACTCTTGGACAACTGTAGCTTCAGATCATTGTAGTAGCTATTTACCAGGGCGTAGCGGAGACGCTGCAGCATACGGCGGGACGTGCCCATTCTGCAAGGGAAATTACATGAAAATAAGTTGTTTTTTAAAGAATCAGTGGCTTATTGTTGTGGATTATCAATAGGGAGGGTGCTGGTACAAATTGTACCAGGTACCAATATTTTATCGAAATTCAAATGTACATTTATTTGAAGCTGTAACAGTGAAGGAAAAAATTGAGTAGAACCTGCATAGGCCTACAAAAAGATTCAAAGGTTGTGCAACTCAGGGGCATGCACATCATATATGCAAATAAACAGTGCATACCCTGTGCGTCCAGACAACCCGGAAAATCGCCAACATATTAAACGATTCCCATTTGTTCACCCATTTTCCTCTACAGTTTTGAAACTGTAGGCCATCTGCTGCCAACAACAGCACTTGACTTGACAAAAATGTAAATTATTTATTGTTTTTGCGATTAGTGTCACTCACTTTGCATACCCTACTCATAATCTCTGTGCATGCCACTGGTCAAGTTAGCCAATCCACACTGGGCCTACATTGGCATCGAAGGTGGGGACAATCAATGAACTGATGATGACATTTTGAATGGTAAAGAGTGTTCATATGACTCTATGTGTAGGTGCTATACTACACAACTCTACTAATTAGTATTATATAGGTAGTATTTTGCTACAACCTACCAGGGCAATGTATTAGAAAGAAAGAAATGTTTATGCTAGATTAAGACAATGAGATTGAGAAAATGTGAAGCGGTTTCGTTATATTTTACAAATCATAAGTTGTATAAGTGACTGTAGTAATTTCTTTCTTCTTTTTCATAGTAAAATGTTAAAATATGTTTTCATTATATCTTATTTCTAATATCAACATATTATTATGATCGAAGTTAATAATTGTATGTATGCTTTTAACAGATCGGAGTATTAAAGTCGTTGTCGACGGTGCATGTTCTGACTCCAAACCTATAAACGCTGGTGTCCCACAAGGCTGTGTGCTATCTCCAACGCTATTTCTTCTGCATATCAATGATATGCTGCAAATTAACGGTATCATTGCTATGCGGATGACAGTACGGAGATGCCTTATATACCGGCCGTGCCAGTTCTTCTAGGGAAAGCGTCGAAGAGTGTCGAAACAGAATTGTGTCTGAGGTCGAGACTTCTCTTAATCAAGTCTCCGATTGGGGTCAAGACATCTAGTGCAGTTTAACCCAAAAAGACACAAGTCTGTGCTTTCACCGCAAAAAAGACACCCTTTGCAGTCTCACCAAATTTTTAAACATCCCCTTAGTCCCTCAGCTAGTATCGGAATTCTTGGTGTTGATATTTCTAGCAATGTTCAGTTTCGCGGTCATTTGGAGAGTAAAGCCAAGTTGGCCTCAAAGAAGCTTGGTGTGCTTAACAGGTCGAGGCGGTATTTCGTGCCGGACCATCGCTTGCAACTTTACAAGTCGCAGGTTCGGCCGCACATGGAATATTGCTCTCACCTGTGGGCGGGGGCCCCAGTACCAGCTTCTTCCACTTGACCGCATTCAGAGAAGAGCGGCTAGAATTATCAATGATCAGGATCTTTCCGATCGGCTTGATCCTTTGGGTTTGCGAAGAGATGTGGCTTCGCTCTGTATCCTCTACCGCATATATCATGGGGAGTGTTCTGACGAGTTATTTGGGCTTGTTCCTGCGGCTGCATTCCACTCACGTACTTCGAGGCAGAATTCCAGATTTCACCCACACCATCTGGATACTTGGAGATCTTCTACAGTTCGTTTTGACAGACATTTTCTGCCGCGTACGATTAATTTGTGGAATCAGTTGCCATCGGAAACGTTTCCGGAACGATATGACCTGGCATCTTTCAAAAAGAGAGCGTTTTCTTATATAAAGGGCCGGCAGCGCATCCCTGCGACTTCAGCTGTTGCAAATGTCCATGGGCGGCGGTGACACTTTCCATCAGGTGAACCGCATGCTCGTTTGCCTCCCTTTGTTATAAAAAAAAAAAAAAAAAAAATGTGACTTTGTTCATGCTTTGTATTTTTGTGTCTAACTTAGCAGTGGAAATTTTTAAGTGCTTATGTATTATGTCATGTACACTAAACACATGTATTATATTAAGCTGTTAATTTCCTTAATAAAGATAAATAAATGTGCATTAAATAAATGAAGGTGAAACTGGCAGAAAATTGTTGCAGAAAAAATGTGAAGGTCAGAGATGAAAGAAGATACCATAAAAGGCTGTTTTCGTTTATAACCTTTGACTGCAATGTGAAAAATATTTCAAATAGTTTCGAAAATGTTCCATTGAAAACTAAGACCAAGTTTGTTTTCTTTCCTGATCATCAAACTTTTTTGCTAGATTTTTTGCCAGTTTCTGCCTCATATTAAATAACTGTTTATCAATTGATTAGATCTTATAATTCAAGTTAGTGACATACACACTTATCTGAGGATATTTATATATTTCAACCATGATTATGCAGGTATTTAAATAATATACGATCTCTTATCATTGCTAGTACATTCTTCATAACCTTGACCATCACAAACAATGTGGCGCCTACGAAAAGTTATTTAAAAACAACACATGGTACATAACCAACACATTCTAAGATTACACCGCACTTATCAGCGCAAACATTAATATTAATTACCAAAATCATGTAAAACAAACAAGTACCTCTGTTCAATTAGCATTACTTCGTTTTCTCTAGTCTCAATTTCGTTTGAAAATTCCCGGCGAATGATTGTTTTGATTTTGTTAATTTTCTCCTCCTCCGACAACACCTGGGCGTCGTTTTCCGAGGGCGCTGAAGCCCCGGGGTAGTCCGGATCGTGATACTCCTCTTTTGATTCCATTTTTGGCAATTTTGGCGGAGAAAATGCCACCAACGCCCAATAGCGTCACACTTGTTTTTGATTGAAAATAACGTTTTGCACAAAAAAACACGTGCGTCAATTTGATGTTATCACAACAGCGTATTGCTTAAGTAGGGAAATAATAAACAGATGTGTGTTTTCTCCAAATAAATTGGAAAACAATTAAAAATTAACCAATTTCCGCATTTGACAGTGGAAAGGTCAACAGCCGATTCATTCATTCTTCATAGTTTTTTTTAAACTGACGCACGCATTGATATGAAACGTTTTGAGTAACTACAAGTACATGCTCGATACTTTTATCCGATAACAAGTATTTTTAGTATTGATACTTTATAATTAAGTATCGAGTAGGTATCAGTTAAAAGTACCCATACATTGATCTACAAGTACATGGATCGGGCATACCTACAAATTAGCGTGGCATACCTATTCTTAATCTGGCACACAAAATGGCGGCCGTCCCTAGTGTTGTAACCTGCTTTACCGACATACGTTTTCATTGTATCGATACAACCGTACCTTACATACATTTAAAATTTTAAACAAAATATTATAGCTTCCTTAGTCTTTTTCTAATGTTTTTTATTTGTACTTAAATAAATATACACTGACATTCATCCAGTGCCATCTAGCCCTAAACTGTAAAACGAATACTAAACAATGGATAAACATTCTTACAGATAATACTTTTATCCCTTTTTTGTAAATAATACATATATATTACAAAAATAAATTTATTACATAGTATGACCGGAAGGTTATTACTTAGAAAAATACCGGTGTAGACACAAGATATGTGATTGAGCCAACGTTATTTCTTTCTGTACTTGCATGGTATTTGTTTAAAAATTTTAACATGCGTGAAAGTCAGGGCCGCGTCTACCTATGGGCTGCTTTAGAGTGAGCCCAGGGCCCCAGGTCACAAGGGGCCCCAGATCCCGCTCTGTAAAGTTGGTTTAGGGCCATATTTTACGTGATACTTAATATAAGCAAAAAGTTATGGAATATTGCATATTTCTATGGAATAAGTGAAGATATACTTGTAAAAGGCTCTTTTCATGCTGAAGTAATACTTTCACGTTATTTCATACATCATATCATACATTGTATCTATATTTGTACCTGGTGCTTATTTAGCAGATACAAATAGTAATATTTAATAGATTATTCTATTCCTATATATATCTTACCGTCAAAACAAGCAAATAAGAAGTTAGATAGATTTAAATATTACTACAAAGAGTTAAAATACAAGCTGACAAAATGATTACTATGTTTAGGACCTAGTGGAGTACCTGTGAAAGAAGCACTTTAATTCCTAGGAAAAAGGTCGAAGGTTTGAATCCCAGTTTGGTTAGGACGGTTGGGGTGTAGCAAAGGGGTCCCAAAAAATTATGACTTTTTTTTACGAAATAAAAAGCATAGCTTTTAATAATAGATAGAGTTAAAGAAAAAGCGGCCGGCGATGCTTATAATAGAATCAAAATGTTTTAATAATAGAAAATTTAATAATACGAAATTTTTTAATAAGCGAATCTTTAAAAAAATTACAAGTCCCCGCTCCATACAAAACACGCTCGGAAATTAGGCTAAGTCCCGAACCCCCTTTGCTACACAAGATGAATCAAAAGTGAAAATTTTACAAGTCCCAGCTCCATAAAATACGCTCGAAGATTCGGCTAAGTGTCAAAATATTTTTTTTTCCAAAAAATTTTTGGAATCAATCTATCTTGTTTTAAAAGGTATGTTTTTAATGATTTTGTCAAAAAAAAAAAGTGTTATTCTATGGGACCCCCTTTTGTACACCCGGACCGGTTAGGACATTGCAGGCTGATGATTCTGTGCTTCGGAGGTCACATTTCGGCTACAATCATAGGAAAGTAGTCGTTAATAAGAATTTGGGCCTCGTGGTGTACTTAATCGAGTTAGGTTAGATTTAAAAGAAAACAAACTTTAAAAACATGCTATTTGTTTATTCATTTCTAAACAAAATCAGTTTCATAAAGTAATTTCTGTAAGATACTTTTCTACTTTCTTTTAGCATGCTATCAAAACCGTATATCTAAATATGTTTTAATTATAGATTTATGTGGTTTGATCAAATTTTCTGTGTTTTTTTTTTCAAAATATCTATAACTCCTTTTGATTAATATTGAAGTCCACCTTCCAAAACAATACTTTCATCTGTTGTTCAGATCTTCGATCATATAAAAGTGCGCAATCTTTTTATCACGTCTGTGTACCTTCTCATTTAAGCTTCTACTTTATTTTTTAGCAAAGTATACATTTCTGTGAGATGCTTCATGTTTTTATTTTCTTTACGAATCTGAAAAATAAAATATAAACAGTGATTAACTGGCCAATAGGTGTAAACCCATGTGGTGTTATTAATTGAAACGTCGGCTCTTACACCAAGGGTTTTGGGTTTGATCCCTGGTATTTGATGTTTTCCTTCGCCGTAAGAGCGTCGGTTAAACGTATATATATTTCGAAAATTCGAAAAGTTATTGGTACGTGGGATTTGAACCTGCGCTCTCCAGATTGGAAGGTAACAGTCCACCTCAATGAGCCACCGACGCTCTTTTATTTATATGTAATAGATTGACCAATTTAGTAACAAATAACTTACAAGGTTAATTACAAAGAAAGTTGGCAAAACTATATTATTATATTAAAACCAATTTTTATATAAAATTAAATGTCCATTTCACCAAAACACTTACCAGAAGAGAAGGGGAGGTATTGAGCCATCACGTAATCTACAACATTAAGAGATTTGTTGAAGCAGGATTCGTCAAAGTGCATAGAGCAAACATGCCACATTTTATGTCTCGAATTTATATTTCCTGACCAATCACTTCTAACCATTTCTTCTTTAAAGTTTCACATACAGGAAATCTGTTGAACAAAATACCATTGAATAAAATATCACAATACACAATGTATCGATAGTCGATAACTCAATTAAATGTATCGCATCACTTAATTTGTTTACAAATAATATAACTCTTGGTGATCAATAAAGAACAATGTAATCTTAAAAAATCAATAAAGCACATCTCAATAATGTTCCAAAATAGTATTTTGATACATAAAATTACACGATATTCTTATAAACTCACCAATACTAAGGAAAATATAAAACTAACCTATGAAGAGTCAATGAAGGTTGATTATTATTTTTCTTGCACTACACTGTTTAACACAACACGAAGGCATGTTTTGTTTAGCGACACAATGTTTTGAAAGCCTCTAAAATATCTTTTTTCGCGTAAATCGAGAAATCAACAAAAAACGTTAAAGGCAATAATGATTTGACAGACGAACTACCACAAACTCGGCACCAAACATGGCGAAGCTGACACGCGTCGAAATGCTTGTGACGTCACTTACAAATGTTGCCAAAATTAGTATTAAGCAAATATTATTTATCCTTTTTTTCATATGCCATTATGCCTGAGTTAAAAAGAGACAAATATATTTCTTAAGAATGTATCGATTTCATAAACATTTGTATAAGCCATTTTATATAGATCATTAGGGCGTCTCTATGATACTCTAAGTACCATATCATACAAGTACTTTACAATAGTTTAAAAAACAACGTTTCAAGTTCTTTCCCAGAAGTGTTTCCTTCCAAGTGCGTGTTGGAAGGTCATACAATAATAATAATATCAAAATTTATGTGAAAATTTCAACCTGTGCATCTGAAAATGAGTCAACTAATGAAGATTTTGGTTTCGGACACAACACAAAACAACTCACACAAAGTTCAATTTATTTGGCTATTCCAGCCTGCACCTTAAAATTCTTAGCGATTAGAGAAATGGATAGATTGTAGGCATTGAAGCCTGAGTTCTCAGCGTTATTTCGTCACTAATTTATTTAAACTAGATACCTAACTTTGGACCTTGCGGAAGGACCTTCTTTTCAAAACTGGCGCAAGAATAATTGCTTCAATCATGAATATAACAGGCAAACATTTACTAATATATATTTTTAGTACCGCAGCAAAAGCTGTCTTGGAACACTTCTTTAAGTTTTAAGTTTTTGCAAAAAAACTATTCAATTCGAGTAAGTATCGATACTTTTCAATCGATTCCAAGTAGGTAGGATACTGACGATCGATACAGAGTCGAGTAAAAGTATCGATACGTCAACGGTATCGTTTCCTCGCTACGCACGCAACACCTAAACTAGAGATTTCCAAGCCCAAACCAGATGCTGTCGTCTAAAATGCCTGAAATCCGTTCGAATCTCGGTTCAATAATTGTTTATCTAAGTTTCTTTCTAGTCATTCCATTATTGCTTCTTAAAATCTTTATCTATACGAATATTATAAAGCTGAAGAGTTTGTTTGTTTGAACGCGCTAATCTCAGGAACTACTGGTTCGATTTGAAAACTTCTTTCACTTTTGGATAGCTTATTTATCGAGAATGGCTATAGGCTATATAGCATCACGCTACGAGCAATAGAAGCGGGGCAGCAATTAAGAATGTTTCAAAATCGGGGGGATGTTTTCAAACTTTAAAAGGTCTACGAAAAAGTCCGCAACAGCATATGTCTGTTTTTTAACGTTAGCTCCCTATAACATATTATTCGTTAGGCCAAAGTAACTATTCCACGTGGACGAAGTCGCACGCAAAAGCTAGTATCACATATTGTGGAACTTTCTACTCTGATTATCGCACAGACATCGATACATCGTTAGGAAACCTACGCACACCTGCAAAGGAATTCAAAGGTTGTGCGTGAAATCGGGCAACCCGCACTGGTCCCGCGTGTACGACTATGTTTAATGAACTGATAATGAGTGTTTTATCAGCCCCTTGACCGCTTTCTATTTTAAACAAAATCGTACAATTTGAATTTAACATACGTCCATAACTTTTAGGCTACAGCTAGGTGTCATTAAAAAAGTAACCGTCACCTTTAGCAACTGTCATTGTAGTTGACGTATTTTCGTCAAACAAAAATTTCACGAAGTTTCTTTTTGAGCGCTGTTCTTCCAGCGAATTGTGGAGCATCGTGCGTGATGTGAGTGCTCGTGACGAGCGAGCGCCTATGTCCGACTCGCAAGCGCCCGGCCCTGAGGCCATGACAGATCAGCGAAGACCGTTTTTTTTATCCAGACAGCAGTAGTGACACGGAAGAGTACATAAGAGATACTGAGGAGCGTCGCAAGAGATTGTCCAAGCGCAACGGCCCATTGAGAGGGAGGATGACGAATATGCCGCCAAAGAATCAGATCCCGAACGCGCCAACGCCTTCCACGTCGTCAGCACAGGAACCACATAGGAACGGCCAGAAGAATGTGCTGTGTGACGACAGGATAACTTTGGTTGTTGACAACACGAGGTTCGTGGTGGACCCTGCACAGTTCACGGCGCACCCCAACACAATGCTTGGCAGAATGTTTAGTTCGGGTGAGTCAACCTCTTTGTTGTTTAAATGTGTCATATTCCTTTTATTTTTTCTGAAATCAGAGCATTCATAGTATTGTTATGGCTATGGTTTGAGCAAAAGTATGAGGCAGGCTGTTTAAATACTACCTTCACCCTATTGTAACATTTAATTATATGTAGTGAAAAGTATTTCTGCCGTCAACTAGCTAAAAAGCCCTAAACTGACACAATGTTAAGTTCGGCTGATAAGTAATTGAAATTGTGTATGATTATACACACTATTAGTGTAGTTTTACATGCAAAATCCCTTATAATATCTTTATGGTTAAGAGCGTTGGTGGCTCAATGGTGTGAACTATCGCTAAAGAAAAGGACATTAATAAATAAGATTGGTTATATAAGCCACACAAGAGCGCATGAGCGCCCACATCGGAGTTGAAGCAGTCGCCATAACCGAAATCGGTTGGAGAGCACATACCTATATAGAAAAACTGTATTAAAAGTTAAAATCCATTTATTTCAAAATAAGCTTAAAAAAACGCACTTATAAAACAATTAAACATCATCATCAGCTCATTAAACGTCCCCACCGAGGGGCACGAGCCTACCCGTATAGGGTGATTAGGCCTTAGTCGTCCACGCGGGCCCAGTGCGGATTGGACGACTTCACACATAACCTTTGAATCTCTTCGCAGGCGTGCGCAGGTTTCCTCACGATGTTTTCCTTCACCGTAAGAGCCTCGGATAACATACATATATTTTCGAAAATTCGAAAACACATTGGTACGTGCCGGGATTTGAACCTCAGCCCTCCCGGTAGGAGGGCGACAGTCCACACCATTGAGCCCCCGACGCTCTCAAACAATTAAAATACTAAACTAAAAATATGAATATTGATGCTTGAAAAAAAAAGTGCTTCAGTGGTTATTTTATTATTGTGTTTTGACCATTTTGACAAAGCAATTAAAAGAGTTTCATGTTCTTGATGATTTAAAAGTGTCATGGAAAGACTTCATTGAAAAACAATGATATTCTGTATATAAATGTAGATGCGCCATCCATGCCTCAAAAACGAACCACCAAAGAGAATACAGTTGTAGGCTCTTTGTTTGGGTAAATGTACGCTCATTCGAAATATGTGTATGTGTGCTGTCGCTGCATTCTGAACACTTTTCAATTGTTTTGTGAGCATAGCGAATCTATACTTTTTTACATCATTGGTTGCAATAAAACCTGCGCACGTCTGTGAAGAGATTCAAAGGTTGTGCGTGATGTCGGGCAATCCGCACTGGGCCTGCATGGACTAAGGCCTATACACCTTATAGCTCATGCCCCTCTGTTGGGATGTTTAATGAGCTGATGAAGATGAGTTTGAGGTTTTGTATATTGTCAACCATCTTAATATTTGCTTCAAGGCCTGGAATTCACTCACCCGAATGAGCGTGGCGAGTACGAAGTGGCTGAAGGCATATCAGCGACGGTGTTCCGCGCGATCCTGGACTACTACAGGGGGGGCACCATCCGCTGCCCGCCCACCGTCTCCGTGCAGGAGCTTCGCGAGGCCTGCGACTACCTGCTGGTGCCCTTCGACGCCAACACTGTGCGATGCCAGGTATATCATTTATTATTAGGTTTTAACCTTCAGGTCTGGAGGGCAGGTTCAAATCACCTTATACCCGGTAATTTCGCTAGCTACAGTGCCCTCATCCCGAAACACAGAAGTGCATAACACTATAATTTGGCGGGACTTGACGCTTAGTACATACTCACATCATCATCATCTTATTAAACGTCCCCATCGTTGGGCACGAGCCTACCCGCATAGGTTGATTAGGCCTTAGTCGTCACCATTGAGCTACAGACGCTAATACATGTCGATGTATCACCAGAACCTTCGCGGTCTACTCCACGAGTTGTCAAACGAGGGCGCCCGCCGCCAGTTCGAGGTGTTCCTCGAGCGTCTCATCCTCCCGCTGATGGTGGAGTCGGCGGAGCGTGGAGACCGCGAGTGCCACGTGGTGGTGTTGCTGGACGACGACGCGGTGGAGTGGGACGCGGAGTATCCCCCACAGATGGGGGACGAGTACAGCCAGACTGTGCTCTCCACGCCGCTGTATCGCTTCTTCAAGTATATCGAGAACAGGTGAGCTGGTGTTGGTGGGGAGTGCTGGTGGGTTTACAGGAATCTATGGGTTCTGATGCTACCCGAAATTCATGGTAAGATGATCTTTTGAAAGTGGTAAACACTACTGTCTGTTTCAACAATCTTTAGTGAGTAAATACTGATGATGGAGAAAAATCTATGATGTGTTGCTACCGTCTGTTTTAGCGACCTTTAGTTAGTGGATACTGACAGTTTACTCGCATTTCACTTTGTAGTAAGTATAGTTACTGTCTACATTAGCAATCGTAGGTAATTAGCTACTGTTGGTTTGTACCGCTTCTTCAAGTATCTAAATGTTTGATAAGTCTAGGCATGATTAGTGGAGTAATCTCTGGTAAGTGTGTAGTGGTGCTGTCACCATTAGCTTGAAGAGTAGTCACTGACGATCAATGATATTCTCATAATGGTAGATACGCCATCCGTGCCTCAAAAACGAACCGCCGAACATAGAACTGTACTCTTTTGTTTAGGTAAATGTACGCTCATTCGAAATATGTGTATGTGTGCTGTCGCTGCATTCGGAAAACTTTTTTCGATTGTTTTGTGAGCATATCACGAATCTATACTTTTTTACATCGTTGCTGACGATTGGTAAAATTCCATGGTAAGTAGTAACGGTCAGTTTTATCCACTCTTATGTGTGTGTCTATTAACAATAGATAATTATCCATAAGTTATCGCTGTTAGTTTAATGCATTCCCTGGTGAGTTATTCTAATGAATAGGTTTACTGCACTTTTAAATAATTAGTTATTGTCTCTTTCTATTTGCCCTTTTAGGTAAGTGGTTACTAAAATCCCTTTTTTCAACATTTTTTATTCTTTCTCCACCCTAAGGATGCCTGGAAGAGATCGCCTTGTGCGATAAGGCCGCCCATTATACTTAATGAGATTTTTTTTTGTATTTCGTTTTAAAAAAGTGCAATAAAGTATGTTATAAATAAATAAGTGGTTACTATCTGTTTAAATAAATAATAAAAATAAATATTCACTGCGCCATCTAGCCCCAAAATAAACATACTTATATTTTATTTTGTAAATACATACATATTATACATAGAAACACCCAGGCCAATACAAACAGACATGTTCATGCACACAAATGGTCTTTGTAATATAAGTGTATATTTAGAATAAAGAAAACAACAAATGTTTTACTGCCCGGTGATCGAAGCCGAACACTTGGTGTAGTAGCCAACTTCTCAAGCATTATACTTCTACCACATGGATTTTTAAATATCATACTTTTTTTCAGGGATGTTGCAAAGCAAGTAATGAAGGAGCGGGGCTTAAAGAAGATTCGTTTAGGGGTGGAAGGCTACCCTACGTATAAAGAAAAGGTAAATATTAACATCTCACATAAGCTACCTATCGTAGTCCACTGCTGGACATAGGTCTCCCCCATTCTGCGACAGATATCCCGCTCCTCCGCTTTTCTCATCCAGCCTCCACTAGCGACCTTTGGCAAGTGGTCGGTCCCCCGGTCCGCTTGCCGAGCCCCGGTCTCCACTCCAGTACTCGTCTGCTCCAACGGACCGAGGTTCTGCGACATACGTGACTAGCCCACTGCCACTATTAAATAAATATAAATAATAAATATCCACTGACATTCGCACAGCGCCATCTAGCCCCAAGTTAAGCGTGAAGCCTGTAGTATGGGTACTAAACAACGGATAAACCCCCTTTTTTTGTAAATACATACATATTATACATAGAAAACACCCAGACCATTACAAACAGACATGTTCATGCACACAAATGTTTGTACTGCCCGGGGATCGAACGCGGAACCCTTGGTGTTGCAGTCGACGTCTCAACCGCAACACCAAATGGGTCGTCAAACTATTGTGTGTGCCGAATAAATAATTCTTTTGTTTCTTATGATGATACGTCAGCATTTCTGTACCAGAAAAGACGAAGTAATATTATTGTAACACTGTTTTAAGAGCGTCGGTGGCTCAATGGTGTGGACTGTTGCCCTCCCACCGGGAGGGCTGAGGTTCAAATCCCGCCACGCAATGTGTTTTCGAATTTTCGATATTATATGTACGTGTCGGGTAACGTCTCCTCCTCCTCCTCCTTCGGTGAAGGAAAACCTCGTGAGGAAACCTGCGCACGCCCGCAAGAGATTCTAGGGTTGTGCGTGAAGTCGTCCAATCCACACTGAGCCCGCGTGGACGACTAAGGCTTATCATCCTATACGGGTAGGCTCGTGCCCCTCGGTGGGGACGTTTAATAAGCTGATGATGATTGAACAATAATTTTAAGTTACAACTAACCTATATGGATGTAATAAGTTGTCCGAAATAAACGTTATTATTAATTTAATGTTCCTCACTGTTGAATGTGTTTTATTGTGTGTGCCAAATAATTCATTGGTATCGTATCACCAGGTCCGCAAACGTCCCGGCGGCAGGGCCGAGGTGATTTACAATTACGTGCAGCGCCCCTTCATCCACATGTCGTGGGAGAAGGAGGAGGCGAAGAGTCGCCACGTGGACTTCCAGTGCTTCAAGAGTAAGAGCGTCACCAACCTGGCCGAGGCCACCGCTGATCCAGCCATCGAGCTGGATAACAGGTGAGACCTAAGGCCCGTATCCCTAGAACGAGACCCAAGCGTTGATACTTGAATATAGATTAAGTTTAAAGCTATAAAAGTACCCTGACAAAAGGATTCCTGATTATTTTTATTAAAAATCACTCAAAATTGTAAAAAAAATATTAGCAAAATCTACCAACTTCAAACTAATATTAAAATATAGTATAATAAATTGTTTTAGAGACAGTAGTAGCCATATAGAGAGAGCTTGCGCACAGGAGGGTAGTCAAAGAGGCATCATCATCAGCTCATATACGTCCCCAACGAGGGCCTCGAGCCTACCCGTACGCGGATGTATGCCTTCGTCCACAGCTTCAAAGGTTATACGTGGAGTGCTATGATTCCCCCCTCCTGTGCGCAAGCTCTATATGGTCAAAACCACAGATTTCCCAATACAGGAGATGGGGCAAGCCGCGTTAAAAGTGCGACAACTGTAAGCTCAACGAGCATACACTGGCTACCAGTTTACGCTCTGTGAGACGAGTCAAGACGCACGAATATTAGAAGAAATTACCGTTTTTTCCAAAATGCCATCCTGTGCAATTGTAACATGCCATCATCGCAATGAATCAGTAAATTTACCAAGAAATATAATAACTTTTCACAGGTAAGAACCGAAAAGAAATTGCGACACTGGGACTGCCTATAAACTTGGCGGCTTGTCCAGTCTAATGTATATTCTGATGTCTGTGGTCACAACTGTCTCCAAAACTATTTTTCACTACTACTCTTCAACTTTAAAATAGAGGTATGTCGTTTGTTTGGCACCGACAACAAAATTGTGAAAATTTAACCGCTAGCGATCGGGGCCCTCGGTGGGGCGTTTAATGGTGATATCATTACAGAGGGAGACGGGATGGTGATATCATCACACGACCAATAAAATAATAAAAACGAAACATTTATTTGCATAAAACACGGTCAGTAAATTTTTCAGGTCTTATAAACCAATTTGTTAAGAAAATGGCTAAGTTACTTTAGGCAACAGTCGGTTGGTAAAAGTCGAGTGTAAAATAGTTCTGAATTTTTAATTTTGTCATTTTCTACAATATGAAGGGGTTTGGTTCCAGGGTGCATCGTGAAGAGGAGGGCGGGTTCCGCGGCGGAGGCGGGCGACGAGGACCCCCCGCAGTGACTGCCGATGTGCTGTCTACCGCCAAGTAAGGCTTATCTCTCTTCGACCTTTTCACAGGTTCACTGTCCAGATAAAATAGTGAAAACGGCTCATAATTTGACGACCCGTTTGGTGTTGCGGTTGAGAGGTCGACTGCAACACCAAGGGTTCCGGGTTCGATCACCGGGCAGTACAAACATTTGTGTGCATGAACATGTCTGTTTGTAATGGTCTGGGTGTTTTCTATGTATAATATGTATGTATTTACAAAAAAAGGGGGTTTATCCGTTGTTTAGCACCCATACTACAGGCTTCACGCTTAACTTGGGGCTAGATGGCGCTGTGTGAATGTCAGTGGATATTTATTTATTTATTTTATTTATCCTACAGGAATGCAATGCCAGAAGAGAAGAAAGAAGCTTCAACGGTTGAATTTCGTTCGGGTGTTTTTGTCTCGAGCCTCGGATATAGTTCATGTCTGAATGACGTTTTGTGCTAAGCTGTGACGTCACGAGGTTACAAGGACAAATATCGCGTACCACATTTATCAGTGTTGTATTTTTTGTGTTGCATTTAAGTTGCCAAAGTAAAACACAAAAATTTATTTTAAAATGTAACCAAAAATCCGTTGTTGCCTGTATTCTGTTCCTACCGGGAGGGTGCAGGTTCAAATCCCGCCACGTACCAATGTGTTTTCGAATTTTCGAAATTACATGTATGTTTATAAATACTTACTATCCGACAATCTCTTGTTAGTGTGTCGCAAAAGAGTTCCATAACATATGTTTCTATGTCTTTTCGAATTTTAGAAAATATATGTACGTTTATCCGACACTCTTACTGTGAAGGAAAACATCGTGAGGAAACCTGCGCACGCCTACGAAGAGATTCAAAGGTTGTGCGTGAAGTCGTCCAATCCGCACTGGGCCCGCGTGGACTATACGGGTAGGCTCGTGCCCCCTCGGTGAGGATGTTTAATGAGCTGATGATGAAGCAATAATTAACTTTACACATTATTAAACTCAAAGAACAGATGATACTGATAAATGTGGTAGTCAAAAGTAGTATTTTGTATCGACGATTTTATTGGTAGAAGTGAAATTGTAGTATTTTGATACAAGTATGTGTGATGTGGTGACTTTGGACTGATTATTAATATAATGAAGAAAAAATACAAAATTTACTATGTAACGCACATTATATCGCACTCTCAGAAAAGTATTTTTTTACATTCATACAGCGCCATCTTCTGCCCGGGTCGAACCCGAACCCTTGTGTAAGCCGATGTCTCAACCATTACACCAACGGTCGTCAAAATTCGAATCGTATTTATAGTTGAGACGTCGGTACTATACCAAGTTCGATACCCGGGCAGTACAATCCTTGTGTGCATGAACATATACAGGTTCCTTAACCTGTCAGGGCATCTTTCTGAGTGACGTCATTTCTATAGTAAGGGTGCGATGAGTTTTAAAACTTGAGTAAGTGATTACAAAATATTGTTCTATGTTTTCTGCCAACTTGTGACGTCATTGATTTTAAAGTCACGCTTTGGGCTGTTACCCATCATATGTTTACGTTAGCCAATGATGCCTAAGTGGTTTTTAGAGTATGCCTGTCATACTGTTGTGTCGTCCAAAAACTAAAAAGTCAAATGACTAAAGCAGTTTTTCGAGTTACTTCCAAAAATACTTGTTTAATGGCGAATTGTATAGTACTTTTTGCTTTATAGACTGCTAAAATAAATAGGCAGGCATGATCCATCCTCGGCCGCATCATCACTTACCATCAGGTGAGATGGCGGTCAAATGTCTGCCTATAGAGGATAAAAAAAATATTATATAAAAAAACCTAAACCTAAAATATGATTATATTCAGGCACCTTTTATATTAAATTAACAATCTATTGAACTAAAAAGCTGCATATATCAGTTACACGCTTTTTAGTTTTTAAGACGGCAAATTTCAGCTTGTACCATTTCTAGAAGAAACATTGCAATTATATTTCAGAATATTTCATGTGTTTAAACCAGATATAAATTTGTAATCATTTCTCATTAATATAAGTCAGTGCTTTTGCAAAAAAATATATATATATATATGTATTTTGCAATGATATATACACTATATAATATTTAATAGGTTTGTATTTAGATAAATCGTTTATTTGTATTCCGCCATTTTTTTTGTTGGAAAAAAGAGCGCGTAAATTCCAAATATCGTACACAGATTAAAAATATTTTTTTGATGATAATTCAAGCAAACGTCATAAAGTATAAAAAACATGTTAAAATGTTATTGTATGTAACTATTTAATTACTACAGGATATAAAGCAATATATTTTTTTGGTAATTTCTTTTGCTTCATTTTATAAACAAATAAAATACTTTAAGAACATAATCGCGCTATATGGTCACGCTTCTCGTGTCATTCAACTCCAATGACACATCTGTCATGTTGTCAGTTAAATCAGAAAGAGAAATAAAGCGACTGTACATCCATATGAATGAATAGTGAATATGCCACTACTAGTTGATTTTGAGAACTTTATCGGACCATTATACTGCCTTATTGAAAAGCGTAATTAGAAAGAGTAATTTGAAGGACTGTACAATCGCTTTTTCTCTCTTTTTATGTATTAATTTCATGAAAATATTGTTAAGTATGTATGAATATAGTTGAATGGTGTAATTAGGATAGAAATTAAATGTTATTTGTATATAGGTAAGCATTGGAATAACGCGCAAAAAAGTAAAATAATATTATACATAATAAGTTAAAAGAAGTACGCGTAAATGTTCATGCTGTTAACGGTTTATTTTTAAAAAAGTACGTAAATTTTCGCGTATAACAAATTCACATTTCAAATCCAAATTGAATAAAATTTGATATTATATATAAAAAACGTGGAATGCTTTTTCTTTAAAGAGCTGGCACCTTGACTTTCCGAGGTGCTAATAATAATTGCCAAGTATTGGTAGCAGAACTCAAGTCGGTTAATATAAAAACATAGTTTAAAGGTGAAAGAAATGCGCGTAAATAATTAATTTATATTTAGTAGTGCGCAAAAATGCACTTCATGATGTTAGTGTAAACGTATGATGCTTGCGATTGTGGCAAATGTAGCTTTTGTATCTACTGCCAGCCTCTAACTAAAAGGTAAACTGTCAAAAAAACTACGATTATATGGAAAACAATAATTAGCCTTAGGGCGCCAGACAAAATACATTTTCTATTGTCTGGATTGCCGGCGTTCAATGGGTTAATAATAATAAATATGTTTTAATTAATGTAAACATGACAGGCTTTTTGAAAACAATGACTTACTTTAGTGTACACATATCATGCACGTTGTTTTTAAAATCTACCAAAAAAATCAAAACTACCAAAATCTCCTAAAACTTGGTTAGTTGCCTTTTAGTTGGAAGACGGCAATTTAACAGACAAATTCCAGTGTTGTGTTCTTTTGTATATTAAATAAATAATACAATACATATCTCATTCATGTTTTATTTAAATCCTAGACTTTTATTGTTAAAAATGGGGAAAGTTGCTATCTTTTTACAATAAAATATTTTACAATATTTTAAAAAATCGGCAGCAACTGATCATTTATAATTATTTTTGTGTAATTGCCATTATTTAGCAAAAAAAAAATTCCACACATACAACAATGAAAAATCCGCCAAGTGGTTGACGGAATAAGACCCAATTTCAATCATCATATTTTATTTTACAACTTAAAACGATCAAAATTAACATGGTTAACAGTTACATAAATAACACTTAGTAAATAAAGCCAACTGCTACTTCCTGCTTACGTAAACACTATATCTAAAAACATACATATATATTCTCTTAAAAACAAAATTATAACATCCCAACAAACTTCTGACAGCTCGGATACCTTATCTCAAAAACAGAATAAAATTAGTGAAAATACAGCTAGTAAAAAAACTGATATGGCATGTATTTGATTTGTAGGATTACGGTCAATATAAATTTAAATACAAACATTTTAAAGATTGAATAAATGGATATTTAACCATATCATGGAATTATCAATTGTATGAATTGGTCACCACATAATAGTGACAAAGATTACCAGTCATTACATTATTAGAATAAAACGTTAATAAAAACTATAGATAAAACAACATAAAGAGTATAAGATGTTTCATTTAGAAGAGTAGGAGGCAAGTAGAACCTCTTGGTTATGTATGTAGTCCTCAAGGGCGGATCCAGGTGAGGCGCCAGGGGGGGTCACATAGTAGTAGTCAAGTTAAGAACTTATAAGGTATTTTGTTAATGTACGTTAGTATAGTACTTAAAAATAGCTCAGGGGGGCTCAGGGGGGTCATGACCCCCATGACCCTCCCCCTGGATCCGCCGTTGGTAGTCCTAGTACTTCCTAGTTCCAACCTTGACGCATCACTGAATCAGTACATTCGGGCGAAACGCGTACGAAAATAATATTAGTACTTGGTCGGGGGGGCAGGGGGGAGGAGGGGGGATTGATACCTAATGTCGACAATCAAAACATCAACACCGAAAGATCAACGATTCAAAATATCAACAAATTATTTTGATGGACGGAGACGGTTCGCATTTATTGCGAACGACATTCGTGCGTATTGACTACTTACCCCTTAGGGTAAAGATATCGTAATGGTGCTACGGATTCGAAATGTGAATAGATTAATCCATGGTACAAGTGATACAATGTTGTATCACTTGTACCATCAATGGTAGTAGTCAATGGTCCAAAGACACTAGGCAAAATAATTTTGCTTCCTACACTACTGCCTTTGCAAAAAAAACCTTTTTAAGACCCCCTACTCAATGGTATAATGCTGGAAGGTACAGTAAATAATTAATAGTACGGACATTTATGAATATTGCATAAATTGTGACTTTTTAACCGACTTCAAAAAAGGAGGTAACTCAATTTGACCGTATATATTTTTTTTTACCGACCGCTTTTTATGTTTGTTCGCGGATATCTTCGTCGTTTATAATTATTTTTTTGCAATTAATTACATTTCTTATTTCATAGCTTACTTTGTAATCAAATTAGTAATGCTACAAGTCAAAATCGATGGGCGGCAAAGGAGGTGGCGAACTACTTCCTCTCCACAACTCCAATTTTGTTCTTTTTGATTCTGGAAGGTAATGTATTGACAAATAATTAACAATGATATTAATGCAGGTAACTTGTAGGAGGGCAACTAATTTTCGTGTAGGTACCTATGTCGAATGCTCTTGGTGGGGGTTAAACTTCTACATTCGCCTTTAGTGCTATTAACAATTTCTTCTAATTATTTACTATTTTTACCAATTACGTAAATAGATAGACTCTTTATTGCTCACAATTAATTTGAAGTACTTAAACATAAAAGCAGCGTCGGAAGCTCAATGGTGTGGACTGTTGCCCCCCTACCGGGAGGGCTGGGTTCAAATCCCGCCACGCACCAATGTGTTTTCGAATTTTGAAAATATATGTAAGTTATCCGACGCTCTTACGGTAAAGGAAAACATCGTGAGGAAAACTGCGCACGCCTGCGAAGCGATTCATAAGATGTGTGTGAAGTCGTCCAACCCGCACTGGGTCCGCGTGGACGTTTAAGGCCTACTCACCCTATACGGGTAGGCTCGTGCCCCTCGGTGGGGACGTTTAATGAGCTGGTGATGATGAATAAATATACTATCATGTCGGTTCTTAAAGATTAGTAAGTAAACCAGGACCTTTCCTTTAGGTGTGAGATCAAGAACACGTTAAGTGAACCTTTAGTTCATTACCTCTCCTCTTGGAGCGAGGTCGAGAGCTTAGAAACGCAGCGAGTGCACCAATGCAGGCGCCCGCACACAACGCCGCGTACCCGTAACCACCCCACCACTGAAACGGAGGGACACAGTCAAACAACCAGCCTATATCGATCTATTGAAGCGCACAGGCCTTCCCACAAAGCCTGGCTATAGGCAGTGACACCAATCGCAAAAACAAATAATTGCAAATACAAATAATTCACATTTTTGTCATATTGAATGCTGTCGATGGCGCAGATCGCCTATGGTTTCAAATATCACCATATATAGTCCCATTGAAGCGCACAGGCCTTCCCACAAAGCATATATCGAGTGGCGTCACGTAACGGGAAGCGAAGCGTAGGCCGACCCCTAACCAGATGGACGGATGATCTGGTTAAGGTGGCGGGTGGCAGATGGATGTCAACTGCAAGGGATCGGTCCGCGTGGAAATCATTAGGGGAGGCCTTCGTTCAGCAGTGGACATAATTAGGCTGTAATGATGATGATGATGAATGATGATGATATATAAGCACAGGCTATAGGCAGTGACGTGTATAGTGATTACTAGCTTTAGCCCGCGGCTTCGCTCGCATTAAATTCATGATAACACGGTACCACTTCATTTAAATTATAATTATTTGGATAATAAGATATATATATTTCATAGGAATCCTCCGCCCAACTTTAAAGGTTTTGGAGTTCATTTCAGAAAAAAAATTATACATATATGTATCACTATACATAGGGTTCCCCCTCCCTCCAATTTTAAAGGTTTCGGGGTCAATTTAAGAATTTTTTTTTTGCAAAAAATATGTAATAGTGAGCTAACCTTAAAAGATAGACATATGCTGTCGCGGACTTTTTGTAGACCTTTAAAAGGAGAACAATACTCTCATACATGACTTTTGTGAAACTTTAACCGTTTACTCAGCGTACACAGCGGAAGCTCAAGTATGAAAAAATACCCCGATTGAAACATTCTTCATTGCTGCTCCGCTTCTTTTGCTTGCAGCGTGATGATATATAGCCTATAGCCTTTCTCGATAAATAAGCTATCTAATACTGAAATAATTTTTCAAATCGAACCAGTAGTTCTGAGATAAGCGCGTTCAACAAAAACAAACAAACTCTTCAGCTTTATTATTAGTATAATATCTATCTATACTAATATATAAAGCTGAGTAGGGCATCCAAAGTGAGTGACACTAATCGCAAAAACAAATAATTTTCATTTTTGATATATTGAGTGCTGTTGATGACACCAGATCGCCTATGACTTAAAATCTGTAGAGGAAAATGAGCGAATAAGTGGAAATCATTTGATATTTTGTCGATTTTCCGGGTTGTCTGGACGCACAGGGTATGCACTGCTTATTTGCATATATGGAGAGCACTGTCTACTTCCATTTCACCTAACACTTAAATCAATACCTAAACACTGAAATCGCTACCTTAATTCTCTGACCTGAGATACGAATTATAGAAAAAAAATACTCACATAGCACCGCCTGTAGCGAGAGCCCAGCAGTGAGTTTGGGGATCCCTCTCTTACAGGAGAGCAAGAGTTCTCTCCTTCACGCGACGTACTGCCCACCGGACAGGCCACTAGGGAGATGGAGATTTATTGAAATGAAATTGTTTATTCAAATGAAGCTACTACTGGTTCAGACGGTAGTTTTCCACTGAGAAGAATCCAGCAAGAAACTCAGTAGTTACTTCTTTAAAAAAATGTGTTTTGTACAGAAAAAAAAAGTTTAATAATAATAATAATAACTGCTCCGGGGAACTCTCTGTCTTCGCCCTCGTCTCACTGTTGGTGGGCGAAGTGGACCCCATGAGGACCAGATCCCTACCTCCGCTTGCCTTCATTGGCCGTCGGGAGTGAGTCGCTAGAGCTATATGCTCGGGGTGGAAGTGTCTAATGGCGTAATAGCGAGGAAACCCGCTCCGAGTGACCTGCGTAGTTACTCGCGATGGTGAAATCGGTGCCGCACCTCTCGACACCCTAGCCGCGAGCGCCCATGTTGCCCCTCTGTCGCCCCACTGCAGGCGACCATTAGGGGGCCCATCTAGCCGCGGCGAGTCACCGCCTGTCTCTATTTTACTGTAGACTAGTTTAATGACAGGCGTCTAGTCTCCCCCATAGCCCAGATATTCAGTCCACCAAAACCCAATTCCATAGCCCAGTATTGTAGTTTCCATATATTTACACCTGGCGGGGGTCATCATGGTTGTATAAGTGCATTCTGTGATGGCATCCGCCACGTGTAACACATACAAAGATTAAACATTCAAAAAAGGCCTCTGTGCTGTTGTTTCGGCCCCACACATGCTTCTAAGGACCGGCCACTATTTGGCCCGTGGATAAGGATTTCGAAATAATAATAAATAAATCATTTATTTCAGACCAATTCGATCCATAATTTGTTATAACATTGAACTAAGATATGGTTAGTAACTTACAATTATAAAAACAAAACTCAGTAAAGAACCTTTCCTGGCAAAGTATTTGAACCAGTGCTCAAAGATGGAACAAATGGCTGGTCCTTGTACCTTCAAGATGCTGTTGGTCTCTCCCGAATCTAGCAGCATTGAGCAGTTCGCTTTCGTATGATAGCGTGAAAGCTATCCCACACGAGCTTCAGCGAACATGGATGATGCACTGCAGAATCGAGGCAGCCCCATCAGCATCCTGAAGCTTATTATACTGCACACGAAGTGCGTTGAAGGTCTTCAGCGAGTAGTACACCACAGGCTGCACGTATTAAATGTTTGCAAATGCTTTAAAGTAATTCCATTGTAGAAAGCTTTAGTCTTATTTGTACGCCATTTCTAGCATAAAAAAATAACAAATACAAAATGTTTATTTTAACTGAGAACCAACATTCCAAATAGCTAGAACATTTAAATTTAAAGAAAATCTCTTACAATACTAAAAATGCATCATAAACTATAAACTAACTAACTAAAAAACTTTCTATATGAAAGCAAGTTAAAAAAAAAGGAGTTTGTTTTAATCCATGCTAACCTTTTTTTTTGCTGAGTTGGGAAATCCTCGACTTCCGCGCCAGAAGATCGAGGCATCGGCATCGGATATGTGGAACTAGTTTGCCGTGGTGGCGCACTCTCTCAAAATGAGAGAGCGCGCCACGACGGCGAATTTACCCACTAAACCCCACTCCGGCGTATCCTCACCCGCCAATGGATCGGGCACCCCGAGTTCGTTTTGGCAATCACCGGAGTGTCCTGACGGTCGGCCCTGCTTTTGCCGGGCCTCCTTACGCTTAAGGGAGACATCTGGATACGCCCTGACGTCACCCAGGCAGGAAGGTTGTTGCACAGGCAATGGTTGGCCTCGCCATTGCCCCCAACCCTTCTTAGAGAGGAGGAAGGAGGCGACCAAAACGCCTCTTTCGTCCTCCCAACCGCCTACGTCGGAGCGGATCAGCCCGAGGGTCATCCTCCCTGACCCGCTCCGCGGCCTCCTTGAGCGACATCACCTTTTCGCAAAAGGAGACCATGGCCCCCTACGACCTCTCACTAGCGAGCATCGCCGCGACGATGGTCGCCAGTGAATCCATGCTAACCCTACCTCAGTGTTGGCCAACCCGCACTGGGCCCGCGTGGACGACTAAGGCCTATACACCCTTTACGGGTAGGCTCGTGCCCCTCGGTGGGGACGTTTAATGAGCTGATGATGATAAACCTCACCCCTATGATACTAGCCATCAGCCACCATCAGCTACTCACCACAAATCTTCTCGTCCGACATCAAGTAAAACCCTGCAGTACACGACGCGATGAAGCTCACCATGCCTGGGTCCGGATTGGCGTGCGTGTGGCAATCCAGGTTGCCAATTGTAGCTATTAATAAATATCAGATTGAAACTTCAATACGCACAAACAATAAACTAAGAACATGCACAATTTACTCAAAAAGTGTCCGCGGCAAAAGAAAAAAAGAATTTATTTATTTGGGAAACAAACAATACAGTTTCACTCATATAAAAAAATGAAAAATGTACCATTACAGAAATCAGTTGTCTCCACAACTTAATATTTCATAAACTGAGCATAAAAATTTTCATTCATAATCACGTCACTCGTTTTGTCATAGTGACATAGTAGTATGCTCGTGCATTTGATTTTTTAATGTCGCATCATCATCATCATCAGCTCATTAAACGTCCCCACCGAGGGGCACGAGCCTACCCGTATAGGGTGATTTAATGTCGCGTTAAGGTAAAAATTTTAATGAATAATTTTATGTCATAAATATAACATGTGTTTACATATGTGTCAAGCGGCTCGGACTCTTTTAATTGATATTTCTTCGTGATTGTGCGTTTAGTTAGTTAAGTGTTTTTCTAAGACTACGCATGACAAAACTGTGTAATCAATACTACCGTATTAAAATAAAACCGATCGTATATAATAAATAAGTATCGATCGGAAAATACGTATACTGATTGAAGGGATGGCAATAATCTATGCCCTCTGGGCTGGTCACGTAAGTCGCAGAACCGATGTCCGTTGGAGCAGTTGGAGCAGACGAGTGCTGGAGTGGAGACCGCGTCTCGGCAAGCGTACTAGGTGGTAAACTCAATACTGAGTCGTCTAGGTAGGTACCACCGCAGTGCCAGATAACATTCCGTGAAACAGGAGTGTTAGGCACTTTTGTGTTTCGGGATGAGGGCACTGTAGCTAGTGAAATTACCGGGTATAAGAGACCTAACATCTGTTGTCTCGGGTGACGGGCGCAGTGCGACATTGATGGAGAATAATAACTGTCTATTAGTTGTTGGTCTCCTTTAATGCCGCTCTGTCATGGTCAGGCGTATCATTTACCATCAGGTGAACGTCCAGACCGTCGTGTACACTTATAACGTAAAAAAAAGCGTAGCGTAGGACCGAAGGACCGAGGGATCGACTTGCGAAAGGTCGCTGATGGAGGCTGGTTGAGAAAAGAGGAAGACTACGATATCTGAGAAATAGATGGGACCAAAGCCCAAAAGTGGGGTGCGATAGTCAGACGATGGAGAAGTGAGGATATACCTTTCCTTCGCAGCGTATGAGTGACTATGGCATGCTTGCTGCTCACAGAGTAAGTCGGGACCAAAGTCTTGTTAATGCCTTCTTTGTTCCGTATCACCACTGGAAAGAAAATACAAACAGTAATGTATGTACCTACATCAACTACGTCAACAGGCCAAACCACTGAAGCGCTTTTTTCAAAGCATCAAAATTCATATTTTTAGTTTAGTATTTTTAATCGTTTTTTATTATATTTTTGTATATTTTTTGACGTTCATAAGTGCTTTTTGTAAGCCTAATTTGAATAAAGAATTTTGAATTTTTTTAACATCCAGCAAATACCCGAATTTCAAACTGAAAGGTGCTAGCTAAATCTTCAAGCTTGTGAATATATCGAGTACGGGAGACCCAGCATCTGCTCAGGGAAAATAATGACTAACTACTGCTATTGATTTTTCAACCCTGCATGTGTCATGATCAGGCGTATCACTTTCCACCAGGCGAGAGAACTGAATATTCCCTTCGGTTAATGTCCATAGAAAAAACATAAATTTGATTCCTCAATAAATTCAGGAGATAAATAAATTAGTTAAACAAACTAGGTGCACAATCTCACTCAAAAAGTGTCCGCGGCTAAATTCTGCCCATCGAGTCAGTTGGGCAGAATTTTTATTCATAATCACGTCGCCCGTATGTCATAGTGACATACAAGAGTGCTCGTGCTTTTGATTTTGTACCCTTTGGTAACGCGTTACGGCCGAAATTTCAATGAATAATTTTATATGTCATAAATATAACAAATATCAGAGCGTCGGTGGCTCAGTGGTGGGGACTGTCGCCTTTCTACCGGGAGGGCTGAGGTTCAAATCCCGACACGTACCAATGTATTTACGAATTTTCGAAAATAGATGTACGTTATCCGACGCTCTTACGGTGAAGGAAAACATCGTGAGGAAACCTTCATGCACGCCTGCGAAGAGATTCGAAGGTTGTGTGTGAAGTCGTCCAATCCGCACTGGGCCGCGTGGACGACTAAGGCCTAATCACCCTATACGAGTAGGCTCGTGCCCCTCGGTGGGGACGTTTAATGAGCTGATGATGATGATGATGATGACTCGATGGGGACGTTTAATGCGCTGATGATTTCTTCCTGATCGTGCATGTAGTTAGTGTATTAATTTTTGGTTCACAAACGAAATTGAATGTGCAATAGTGTACAATAATACCACAGATTTCCCAATACAGGAGATGGGGCAAGCCGCGTTTAAAGTGCGACAACTGTAAGCTCAACGAGCATACACTGGCTACCAGTTTACGCTATGTGAGACGAGTCAAGACGCACGAATATTAGAAGAAATCACCGTTTTTTCCAAAATGCCATCCTGTGCAATTGTAACATACCATCATCGCAATGAATCAGTAAATTTACCAAGAAATATAATAACTTTTCACAGGTAAGAACCGAAAAGAAATTGCGACACTGGGACTGCCTATAAACTTGGCGGCTTGTCCAGTCTAATGTATGTTCTGATGTCTGTGAATAATACCTTAAATATATAATTTTATTTTACATTTATTTTATAAATTGTGAACACAACACGCATTGAGTGGATATGGGTATCTACAATAAAAAAAACAGAAATAAAATACAGTACATGCCCTTAATTGTTTCACTAAGACAAATAACCTGGTATTGAAGCCAGAACGGGCACGTTGGCGGCAGCCAGCAGTCCCAGCGAATTGTGCAGCTCCCGTCTGCAGCGGGTACTGCATACAAAGTCCTGCGCTTGCATCCTCATCACCAACCTTAGACCAAGCATCACCTTTCCAGTCTCCTGCATTGGAGAGAAGACCTTATTTCTCGGACAATAGGATGTTATTCGATAATTAATCAACACCAGATAAGCTCAAGTTAAGACGTTAACTCGCCTTGTTTCACCATAGTGATGTTACCGGTAGGCCTAAGCCTCATAATCTGACCTCTAAAAATTATATGCATTTCTTATTTGACGACCCATTTGGTGTTACGGTTGAGACGTCGGCTACTACACCAGGGGGTTCGATCCCCGGGCAGTACAAACATTTGTGTGCATGCACATGTCTGTTCGTATTGGTCTGGGTGTTTTCTATGTATAATATGTATGTGTTTACAAAAAAAAACATAATTATATTTATCCGTTGTTTAGTACCCTAACCCGCAAGCTTGTAGTTGCGCTTAATATGGGGCTAGATGGCGCTGTGTGAATGTCAGTGGATATTTATTTACAATTACTAATACACAGTAAATAGTTAAAGATAATGATGACTCTCTCTATCTAATCATAAGCAGTCAGTGGACTGCTTTCTATGTCAAGCAGTTCCCCTCCCTATGATGATGGTGATAACTGGAAATAACAAAAACTCAAAAACGGTTTAATATTATCGTGTAAAAGTAAAAAAATAAAATTACCCTATGCTTTAAGCAAAGCGGCTCTTCCACTGCAAAAGAACAGTGCCCATCCATCGAACATCCATCATTTGTCATCATAGTAGCCAATGACTGTATTCCCTTTAGGTCCTGCAAACAAGAAGTTAAGATCATCATCGCTGATTAATGTAAAGTTATAAATGTAAGGCATTCAATGTATTTGTATTTTTATCTTCACATCTAAGTGGCTGAAGAGATTTTAATAAAATTCAATGTGGAGTTAGCTGGCGCCATGGAATACATTACTTATCATCGTTATTATACGTCTACAATGTAAGCGAAACATCCACTTGGGTAATTATTATCTATGCCCAAGTGACATCAATCTATAAGTTGGGCAGGGTCCTGAACTTCCTGAAAAGTGCCCAACTTTTAGATGAACTCTAAAGGGAAGCGAGTCACAAAAGATCTTTTAGGTCGAAGTGACTACAGGTCTGTATAAGCCTGAATAGCCCTCAAAACCCAAATAATAATAATAATATTATACGTACCCACCGAGGGGCACGAGCACAGATTTCCCAATACAGGAGATGGGGTAAGCCGCGTTTAAAGTGCGACAACTGTAAGCTCAACGAGCATACACTGGCTACCAGTTTACGCTCTGTGAGACGAGTCAAGACGCACGAATATTAGAAGAAATTACCGTTTTTTTTCCAAAATGCCATCCTGTACAATTGTAACATGCCATCTTCGCAATTAATCAGTAAATTTACCAAGAAATATAATAACTTTTCACAGGTAAGAACCGAAAAGAAATTGCGACACTGGGACTGCCTATAAACTTGGCGGCTTGTCCAGTCTAATGTATATTCTGATGTCTGTGGGCACGAGCCTACCCGTACGCGGGTGTATAGACCTTAGTCGTCCACACGGGTCCAGTGCGGGTTGGCCGACTTCACGCACAACCTTTGAACTTCGTAGGCGTGCGCAGGTTTCCCCACAGTGTTTATTGAGTATATTCCTTTACCGTAAGAGCGTACGTAGACTTAACGTACATATAATTTCGAAAATACATTGGTACATGGCGGGATTTGAACCTGCACCCTCCAGATCGGAAGGCAACAGTTCACACCAATGAGCTACCGACGCTCATACATTACTTATACCGCAAGTAAAATCGCGGGGCACAGTAAGTTAAGTCATAAAAAAATATATATAAGTATGTATGTGTATCCGTTGTTTAGTACCCATACTACAGGCTTCACGCTTAACTTGGGGCTAGATGGCGCTGTGTGAATGTCAGTGGATATTTATTATTATTATGAAACTCACATCATAGTCACAGCCTTGGTCTGAAGAGTATACGGGTGAGGTGATCACTTTGTACGCCGGAAGAGTAATGACCGTTAGGCGGACACTGCTTTCAGAGATACCCTGGAAATAAAAATTCTGTTTGAAGGAAAATACTGTTTCATACCAGCAAAACCGTCAACGAGTGTACTCGACCTGCTTTCATCTACATTCTAAAAGCTAAATTATCTGCTGGATAACGTATCTTCTGTTAGGAAATGCAATTATGATAGAAGCTCAGAGAAACTAACTAGAAGCACAAACACGAAGAAACATCAACCAAAAAATGGTCAAGCCACATGACATACGTGTAGTTATTGTTTTATGTATAACATACTATATTATCTGTGGTATAACATAAACTTAGACATTAAAATATTGACGGGTACGAGCCTACCCGTATATGGTGTATAGGCCTTAGTTGTCCACGTGGGCCTGGCCCACTGGTGTGGATTGACCGTCTTTACGTACAACCTTTGAATCTCTTCGCAGGCGTGCGCAGGTTTCCTCACGATGTTTTCCTTCACCGTAAGCGCGTCGGATAAACGTAGGTACATATAATTCCGTAAATTCGAATATACATTGGTACGTGGCGAGATTTGATCCAGTCCACACATGAGCAAACAAGCTTTCAACCTACATAATACACAGGACCGTCTCTAGGTCATGTGGCGCCCGTGTGCAAACATTACCCTAGCGCCCCCTAGCGCACGCGCGGTCCTCGGAGGAACTCATAATGCGAGCGCCCCTGCCTCCGCGGCGAAGGGAAACACGCCCCAGATAATACATATATGTACACTAACCCTTCGACAAGTATATGTGCCCAAGTTGCCAACATCCACTTGCTTAATCACCACTCTGCGATCGTCAACTACCACATTTGATTGGCTGAGCATCTCTTCGCGGTCGGTTATCCACTTGACGGGTCCGGTTCTTGACGACTTGGCTCTGCACTGTATGATGATGGAATCACCAAGCATAGCGTAGGTCTCATTCTGAAATTGTTGTTCCAAAATTTGTTTTAAGACTACTGTCAATGTGTTTGGTGACATTAATTTTTTTCTTTAAATGTAATTGTCTCAAGGTCAAAGGTTTATTTACGTGATCGAATTAGGAATGAGACGAACTAAGGTCACCGATATAGACACTCGCATTTCCAAGCTGAAGTAGCAATAGGCAAGGCACATAGTACGAAAAACCGATGGCAAGCTCAGCGTAGCACGGCCGCCCACAAGATGGACAGATGACCTAAGGAATGTTGCAGGTGGCCGCTGAATGCAAATACCTTACGACCGTAGAACTGACCTGATATGATGATGACTATGATGTTATGTAATGAATGGGTCCCGACACGGGGCCCCAGAATCCCTTACTCGTTTCCTATAAAATTATCTCAGTTAGGAACACAATTAAATCCGTCACACACAGTATATAATATTTCTAGCTAGTCTTTATACTCTTTATCCCAGCTTAATTAAGTAATATTAAAATATTTACATACCGGATCAGCTTTATAAGGTATCTTCTGTAAAACAGCTTCCAAACCATCAATATCGTCAGCAAGTTCACTTCTCTTCTTTTTACTTCTATAAATTCCAAACTTATCTTTGTCGAACGTTTCGTAGTCGTCATAATCTTTCATAAAACTCGTTCCTTTCAGAGATCGTCGAATAAAACTTGCTTCAATAGTATTTGGGACTGATTCATAGGAGTTGTCATCAATTATTTCAGTCGAATCAATATCATCGACATCATCGATGATAATTTTGTCTTTACTTACACTTTTTGCTTCTATTCTATTATTTCGTTTAATATTGTGATCTTTATTCTGATTGTCTTCATATGGTCGTATAATTTTCTTGAACTGAGAATCCGTTCTAGCTTTATCAATATTCTCTTCATGGGAAGCTATTTTCCTTATACAATCTCGTCTTTTATTGTGTTTGTTACAATGTCTGATCCGATCACTGTTAATTTTTCTTTTATCTTTACCATTAGCTTCGATATCCACCCAATGCTCTTGTGTTAAAATCGGTTCTTATTTCACGCTTATAGCCTCTTTTATATTTTCGGAAAACATCTTCATTGCTTTTTACCGATCTTCTCTTTCGTATCCAGTCCCATTTCAGCGTGCTGTACGTTGAGGTGCGGTGTCGGTTTTTCTTTTTGTGTCCCTTTTTCTTAACACGAGGCAGTACAATGTAATAAAATTTAGGTGGCTTCTTGTACAAGTAGCAAGTCAGGTTGGCAGCATATCTTTCAAACTTCGCCTTGGGCAGTACATTTTGCATCACGGCTACATGTTTCACTGTCGCGTCAATGTCGCACAGATTGGGGATCGACTCAGCGACCTCTTGAAACAAATGGTTTGTATTATTGACCTGAGAGAGATCTTGTAAAAGCCAAACCTTGTACAAGGACCCGTCTACGTCTTCATTTGTAACAGTGACTGTTACAAAAGAAGACACAATCAATCTCAGTAGAAGAAGCACCAATTTCAGTTACAATTTTGCTATGCTTATTATGTGTTGTTTTGGTAACCAAGCCAAACCTCACCTGCTCGTGGTGCATACTCTGGTGACCGGCCAATACACACTTAGTGCCTTTCTATATGATCTTCTCCCTAACTGATTCAGACTCACTTCGTATCAAATCACAATCTAAAATTCCCTCAATGCTGCTACTTCAGTGCCACAAATTCGTGTCAAGTATTCTTAGGTGAATTATAAGTATTCTTTAGTGGGTTGCAATATCATATGTATGTTTAATAAATCTCACCTCTAACATCAGTCTTTGCCCACGTCGTTGAAGATTTGACATCGGGTATTGTGGTGTACTGTAAAAAATGGTAGTTTGAACGTGTGTATGACGTTTACATATTAAATGACAGTACCCATTAACTTCAGCCTTTCTGACCCTCCAGCCTAAGACACAGTTACAACAAAAGCTCTTCAGTTATGGCGGGAGAAATTTGACACTACTAAATGTAGAGTTTTCTCAACTTCAAGGGTATGGATTTATAATTCTCACTATTCCTCCCGCCATTACAGTTGTGCTGTTGACTGTGTTCTGGGCTGTAAGACTGATTACTTGAAATCTTTTAATCACTGTTTTCTGCATTACTGCTATTATAAGCGATAGTTTTTGCTCATCACCATGGAATTGTTTGCTTGAATGCTATCTTATTTTATGAAAAAGTAATAATTTACTTCATCATCATTACAGCCTAAAATATCCACTGGTAGACGAAGGCCTCCCCTAATGATTTCCTCGCGATCCGATATCTAACAGTTGACATCCATCTGCTTTCCGCCACCTTAACCAAGTCATCCTTTCTGTAAGTATTTAATTAAATTATAAATAATAGAAGTTGTCTAAAGTTCGTTTTACAGCACGTTTTATCATATTGTTACTACAAACAACAAAAAGTGTAGAATCAGTTGCCACTGGAAATATCAAGAGCGTTTTCGCATTTCAAGAGTTCGCAACGCATTTAAAAACCCTCTACACGGCTTTGCATTAAACATCAGATGAACGATACGAAACGAACGATGATGAAAAATAAAAAAGCTTACCCTTGGATTCAGGTGTGTTGTCTGTTTATCCTTTGTGGTCTTTAAACCTTCAGTGGCTTTTGTTTTCCTACGCTCCCCAGACTTCGGCGTTTCCTTCGAAGTTGATTTAAGTTTCGTGGTTGCCTTGGTTTGTGAAGTAGATGTCATTTTGTGGGTAGGAGCAGTTTTCGGACCAGAAGTAGTTGTTGAAATTGGCGATATCGACTTATGGGCAGATGTTTTCTTTTTTGTCGGAGGAGCTATTCAAAATTGGCGTTGCTTTTGGCTTTGAATTTGATTTTAGTGTAGATGTTGCTTTCATATTAGAAGCAGACTGTAAAGTAGTTTTTAAACTGGCGTTCTTTAGAATAAGTGTTTTTTTGGGAGTTTTCTCCGGTTTTGGAGTGGCTTTCGTGGTTGATTCTTCAATCAATGTGCCATCGATTTTCGATTTGGTGGTGCTTGATTTAGGTGTCTGGGAGACTGGTCCGAGCTACCTTTGAAATAAATATACTGATCAACACTAATTTAATATATTAAGCTTGTTTTGTCCGGAAGTAGATTGTGTTTTTTTACCTATTATTATACAATTAAAGAGGCTGACAACATACGGTAACCATTGGGAATCCGTTTCTTATTTAACTATTTTTATATCTTCCTTTTTTAACCCTGGCGGTCACGTCAGAGACGCCTTAAAGCATCACACACCATAGATTTTCCATTGTGTCCGAATTCTACTGTTTTCCCCTTCCGAGTACCGAGTGTCTAAAGGTGACAGTATCGCATATCCCTTTGGCCCCAATGACGTCTTACGGCGCCAGACACTATAGATTTTTTATTGTGTCTGGATTCCCGACGTTCAATGGGTTAACATCAGTGAATCGTCTACTTATTTGGCTACTTATGGAAACAAATCTAACTAAAGCTAAACACCTTTTGGCGCGTGGTGGGTACGACTTTCATGCTGAACTTGTTGGCGATCTTTCGCAATAAGCCACTGCCTTGTTTCCGAGCCACTTCCTTCTCCAATCCCTTAGGTGAGGGCAGCTGTAGGTCCTTGAGGGTTCTCATTATATCGTAGTCACTCGACGGTTTCTTCTTCGAACATGGACTAAAGAGTAATACTTCATCAATTCCACCAACCGAATAATGTACATAGGTACATTACATTGGGATTACTGCAATTCTACATCTACGGCTCAATCAGCTGGTGGACTAAGGCCCGTATTCTAGAACGAGACTCAAGCGTTGATCTTTACTTTGAATAGAGTTAGAAAAAGGTTAGCACTCTATAGGATAAATAGTACCATCCCTTTCTTACTCAATTTAAGTAAAGATTGAGTGTCATTCTAAAATACGGGCTCTAGTCGCTCTTATGAAGATCTTGATCAAATGAGGCCTTTTCCCTGATCCCGGACAGAGAAAGTAATGATTCACTGTCTATGGTAGTCACTCTATTGCTAAGTATGATAAATATTTTTATAAATTGTCAGGAGTTTCTTTTTAAGGTATTCTTAAAAATTTTACTGTCTGTTTCACTCTTAAGCTTAGAACACAGTCATAAGATATCTGTTATAGCGGGTGAAACAGGAGAGATTAATAATACAGATAACCTTCTGCACAGTCTCCTTCAAGCAATTATATTCTGTATATATAAATATAGATACGCCACCCGTGCCTCAAAAACTAACCGCCAAAGAAAATACAGTTGTAGGCCAAGAGAATACAGATGTGTATGTGTGCTGACGCTGCATTCAGAACACTTTTTTCGGTTGTTTTGTAAGCATATCATGAATCTATACTTTTTACATCATTGCCCTCAAGTAGTTAAAACGTAGAGGACCTATACCTAACTACAGCTGCATGAATAGGTGCGGTGATTTAGATATCGATTGTATCTCATTTAACTACTTGGAATATAGGAATAAATCCAAACTTATTACCATTTCTTACGAGGTTCACTTGTAAAAATGCTTCTTTTATTATTTTCCGTTACATCTACACTAAGAGCATCTGTCGAGCTATCTTCCTTTTTAAACCTCCTCCATTCACTATTTAGTTTTCTTGCTTCATAATTCAGTAATGTGAGCAAGAGACTTCGAACGTTTTCATTCACTTCTTTAGTTCTAATCGTGGTTGTATCATAACTACTTGAAATTTCGTTATTGATATAGGGCTCATCATATTTATTTTCCATTCCATTATCATATTCATTGATAATGAGTATTGTTGGATTTGTTTGAGCTGTGATTGCAAAATCAGTAGCTAAAGCTTCCGTTGACACCGTTTCGTTCTCATTATTAGTTGTCTCATAATTCATATCAAAATGATTTTTACCGATTCAGTGGTCGGCGATCGTGACTTTCGTATCTCCTCTGTGGCAGTTTCAAATCTGGTCTTCTTTCGAAGCGCCTTCATTCTGTTATGAAAAAAGTCAAGGGTAGCCGTTTTTATCTTGCTAAACAAACTACTTTTTGTCACGTAACTATCAGTTTGCCCATCATCAATAATTGTCGCCAGTCTTTCCATTGACGTTATTGCAGCTGGTTTGGGATTGAGTGTTCTTTCTTTCTTCTTGGTTGTTGTAGTCTTTAATGAAGTCTTCGAAGCTATAGTAGATGCTATTTTAGGCGTAGTTTTATGAGTTCTTGTTTTCTGAATTGTGGTTGTATGGCTTGCAGCAGCATGAACTGTAGTTTTATTAGCCGTGGTTTTAGGAGTGGTAGAAGTAAGAATTGTTGTGGTTGAATCTAGCATCGAAGGAGTAGTCTGCAAAGTGGTAGTTTGAGCTACGGTAGTCCTTGTTGCAGCACTGGACTCAAGAGTATTAGTTTCAGATGTTACTGTCGTCTTTTCTACAGCAGAAGTAGCATCTGCAGGTTCTTTAGATGTATCAAAAAAAATTGTTGAATCCCACACTTCTTTCTTGCCCATAATGTCAAATAAAGATGTTTGGTATGCCGCTGTTTAAGCTATACTTAGGGCTGTACGATTTGTGCTTGAAATGTAGTTTGTTTTTAAAGTTCTTGTGTTTGGTATTCTTTGATGTCGAAGTTGGAGTTATTTTTGCTGTAATGGTTTGACCGTAGGTTTCACTAGTTTCACCAAGACTAGTCGATATATTGTCAACTTCCTTCAGATCCGTGATGTTATCGAATATTTTGAACAACTCGTTTATATTGTAGGTCAAGGTATCCATTGATGCATAGTCTGTTGTATTCACCGCTCGTGGAATAATGTGTTTCTTATTTTTAGAGTGTTTTGTATTTGTTGTTGTCGGAATTACGGTACTTTCCGATTTGGTTATCTTCTCAATAGATTTAGCTCTGAAATCATTGTTTTGAGTTGTGGTTTTGTAGTTTGACGTTATTGAAGTTGTTATTGGTTCTGTTACCAATCTAGACTGCAAGGTGTTGCCTTTAAAGAAATTATGCCAAAATGCACGCCTGTATCCGATATCAACGGAGCTTCAATCTGATCAGCCGTTTGCCTTTTCCTATAAAACTTCATAGGCGTTGTATCTTTTGGGTCTGCTGTTACAAAATATGTAAAGATATCGGTAATTTTGATTTTCCCAAATTTTCTCTTTGGGAACAAACGGCTTAAGCTTTTTGTTTCCTTAAATTCAATAGGATCAGTATCGTATGCTTCCATCACATCCAGTGGAATATCTTCAGACGAAGCAATATTTATTTCGTCAGAATTTTCAGAGTAAATTGTTGTACTTGGTGAGTAAAGAGCTTCTTTCATATCTGGCTTGCATATGATATTCACGTTAATATTGTCGAGAGAGTATATACTTTTTTTAATTTTCTTCGTACTTTTAGGCTCTATTGCGTTTAATTTATCAAGATTATTTATACAATTTCCTAACACACTTTTCAGATCATCTGTCTTATTTACTACATTATTCGTAACATTGATGTTAAGTTTCGAAGCAGTCTCTATATCTCGCACCAAAGTTTGCAAGTCTAATATCAAAGGATCACCCACATAATTCTTTGGTATCCGCTTCTTTTTAACAAATGAACGTTTATCTATACACGTTGAGAAAGTGTTACATGAACGTCCTTGGCATTTACCTTTTACTCTTTTGAAGAAGTCGTGAAGTGTTTTGTCAACCTTGTGTACAGCATCTCTCAACTTCTTTCCACCGCTAGGGTTCATCCAAAAGAATGTTTGAATTTCAGTACAGTGATCGTTCATGTACTGTGCTAAATGATCAAACTCAAATATAAGCTCTGATATTACAGCATCGCTTGCAGCGCACGCTCTGCACATAGTTTTATTCGGTTTGCACTTGCAACTGCAGACTCTGTCGTGGCCAAAATAGTGTTTGATTGCTTTCCAGTTTATGTGTCGCCTAGATTGTTTATTATCCTCATCCACCGGATTGGTGTGTTCAAATTGACCAGACTTCTTTACTCTTCTTTTTTGTGTATAACTGGTAGCAGTGAGATTCTCATAAAGTTGCACTAAATGTTTATTCACCGCAGCGACAAAATCTTTGCTCAACGTAACTTTACCTAGGTTCTTCGCAATACTTGTAGTTTCAATTTTGCTGGTCACAACCATATTGGTTGTTGCTTGTCTTATCCTAACATTGGACAAGTCAATTTCGCCTTTCAGTGGTTCTAGTGTGAGGTTGCTTTTGCTTAACGTGCCGTTCGTATCAATCAATAAATAAATCTTTGGTGAAATTTCGACATGGTGCGGTACACTCGGAGTAGATCTGCTGGCTATGTCATCTTCAAACGACTGCACCTGGTACTCCAAATCGACTGGAGTCAGCATTTTAGCTGCAAACACTCTCCGCACCCTTAAAGGGTCTAGAGATCTCTTCTTCCCCAGATTGTATGGTATCGCTATATGAACTTGGATGGCGTTTGTAGTAACCGTACTATTTACTGGGGTAGTTGTTGGTGGTGTAGTGGTTGCCTGCTTCTGGAGAAAGGTGTCAGTGAAGGCCTGAACGGCATCTCGCTCCTCATAGTTCACAGTGTTCCTTACTAAATCAACAATGACCTCGAGGGCTGCTACGTCCTTCGCAGTGTAACTTCCAAGAGTCTGCAACTCCCTCTTTTCGACTTTCGTCTCCAATGTTGAGTAAGAGTTCGGAGTGTTCGCTTGAAGATTCGAAGAGCTGGCTTTGCTCTTTGGCGCGGCGCCGGGTTCAAAGTAGATCTGGAAATATTTTAAGCTTTATTGAATGTTTTGATATATGCAAAACCAGTTTTGATAAATTTACTTCATAATTGAAAGAAAGTAAAACCGTGGAAGCACTCCGGGCGAGCAGCACTAACTAGATGCACAAACTCACTCAAAAAGTGTCCGTGGCAAAATTCTGTCCATCGCGTCAGTTGGGCAGAATTTTTATTCATAATCACATCGCTCGCTACATGTCATAGTGACATAGTAGTATGCCCGTGCTTTCGATTTTATACCCTTATTTTCGAGATATGTTCATAATTTTAATGAATAATTTTATGTCATAAATATAACAATACGTCAACATACGTGTCAAGTGGCTCGGACATTTTTTGGTTGATATATCTTCGTGATTGTGCACCAAGTTAGTTTAATGCAGTGGTTCCCAAACTTATTTTGTATACTGCCCACTTTGAGAATAAATATTTTTTTAGCGCCCCCATTTTTTCACCTATTTAAAAACCACTATAACTTCAAATTGAATTAATTAATAATTGAATTAATCATTTTCATTCTGGGTCTCTTACCGCCCCCCTTGAGACCTGCAGCGCCCACAAGGGGGCGTTATCGCCCACTTTGGGAAAGACTGGTTTAATGTATATTAACACTTACTTGAGTATCATCAAGAATAGGTTCAAAATACAAGTCATCTTCGCGATTCCCAGATTTCCCTTTATCTTTAAGCGGGGACGCTGGTTTTAACACTTCAGGTGTCTTGGTAGACAACTAAAAATATTGACATTATAGTTATTAAACATTGAGTGCAGATTAATGTGTTAATGGTTAATAAGTTAATGTGATAATGGTTTATAAGTTAATGTGATAATAGTTTATAAGTTATCTTACGTTAGGTCCAACGCCATAAAGTAGAGAAAAATAGGATTTATCATCATCAGCATCTGATGATCAGCCTATAGCGGCACACTGCATGGTACAGGACTTCTCACACACCATATATATAGGAGATAAGTCCGTTACCCTTCACACTGGCATTCGGCCAGCGGACTGGTGAACAAAAACCCGGATTAATTAACGTGAATTTAAAACTTCTTTCCTTCCTGACGTTACAGTGAATTTACCGCTACCGTGGTCGCGGCTATACTGAGGAGACCGCCGCCTTGCGCACTGCTTATATACCGTCTATAATTTCTCAAATAACGCGGATATCGGTCTGGAATCACACAGAATAACCTAAAGGCATCCTACGATCTTACATGCGATCGCCGTATCTCACTATTCAATTGATAAAATGATTTATTTGAAGTAATAAACAAGCTGAAAATATCTTAAAGTATAGACAACTTTCATATATTTTCAGTGCACATACTCACATCCAAAGCGTTCTGCAATGATTGAGGTGACGATGGATTTAAATCCGGAAACTGAAAGTGAAAAATCGGTCTCTTAATGTCTATTAGGTATTCTTTAAGTAAAGTTATGGTATTTGTAACTTGTTACACAAGAGACCTTTCGAAAGTCGTCGGTCCATCGGGCCGGAGCGTCCTACGCGCTTGCCGAGACGCGGTCTCCACTCCAGAACTCGTCTGCTCCAACGGCCCGAGGTTCTGCGACATATGCGACCAAACTGCCACTTCGACTTCCTGATTCGGCGAGCTATGTAGGTACTTTCTTGCGGATAACATCGTTTCGGATTTTATCCTAAAGATAGACCACGAGCATACCTTGCTCCATTGCCCGTTACGTGACTTTAAATTAGTGTACCAATCCCGCAGTCAGTGTTCATGTCTCAGCTGGGTATGTAAGTACGGGTTGGATGCATTGCTCAAATACTTTTGTCTTTAAGCATCTTATGTGTTACCATTGCAAAAGCCATCATTCTGTAGCAAACATCTTTTATTCTAAATAAATATTTTACTAAACTTACATCATCATTATTCAGCAGAAAGTCAGTTTCTTTGCTTTTCTTGTCTTTAGTGTTGTGAAATTTGTTGTACGAAGTTTCCCCTTCAAAAGACGAAACCTGGAAACAAATCAGTAATCACCATTCTAACATATCCTACAGGAGGTCTCGTTTCCTAGTTGTCCTTTTCTTAAGACCTTTTTGAAGGTAGGTAACGCACACGCTGTTCTTTCAAGTAACAAGTGACCATGGGTGGCTGTATCTCTTACTTATCAGGTGGTATCGTTTACTAGGTGGTCGACTCGTAGTACTAAGTCGTCTAGGTAGGTACCACGGCAGTGCCCAGATATCGTCCCATCATTACAGTATTTGCACTTTTGTGTTTCGGGATGAGGGCACTGTAGCTTGTAAATTTACCGGGTATGAGAGACCTATCATCTGTTGTCTCGGGTGTCGGGCGCAGTTACTATTGATGGAGAATACTAACTGTCTATCACTTATTATTCTCCATCAATGCCGCTCTGTCATGGTCAGGCGTATCATTTACCATCAGGTGAGCGTCCTGACCGTTCTGTTTACTTCGTAAAAAAACATCACATCACGCTTATAATGCGTACGGCTAAGGAGCTTTGCCTGCGAGCGTCTTCTCAAATCACTATGATCTGGGCGGGCATCTTCCACAGACATCCGAATATACAATTAGACTGGACAAGCCGCCAAGTTTATAGGCAGTCCCAGTGTCGCAATTTCTTTTCGGTTCTTACCTGTGAAAAGTTATTATATTTCTTGGTAAATTTACTGATTCATTGCGATGATGGCATGTTACAATTGCACAGGGTGGTATTTTGAAAAAAAAAAACGGTATTTTTTTTAATATTCGTGCGTCTTGACTCGTCTCACAGAGCGTAAACTGGTAGCCAGTGTATGCTCGTTGAGCTTACATTTGTCGCACTTAAAAACGCGGCTTGCCCCATCTCCTGTATTGGGAAATCTGTGGCATCTTTAAAGCAATATTGAACAGGCCGTTCCTCATAACATAAATCATAACCAATATTCGGTCACATCATCGCTTAACATCAGGTGAGATAGCAAAAGAATGCAGACAAGGTGAAAGAATGAGGCAAGGTCATTGCTATATAAAATTCATTTCTTAATAAATGTTTTTTTTTATGTCAATACTTTAATGTACTAAAGGATGCGTTAATATTTTGTGAGCATTTTCTCAAATCACAAACCTTTCCTTTAATCCGGTTGACATCCAAGTCGTAATCGCGAACGGCATCTACAGAGTTGCCTAGATCTGTGATCTTCTCGCTTGTAGTCTTGTGCTCCCCAAAATCGGTTTGGCGACTGTTTTCTGTTTTTCTGAAAACAGATACCAAAGTTTTTGCATAAAACCCATAAGTATTATAGGACTTGACAGCATACGGTAAAATCGCCGCCAATAATTTTTTTATGACTTACCTTAAATTACATCTCACGTGAGACTGATCGGACATTCGTTAGAACATAGTAAGCAATCAAGCCAAGTGTAGACATCGTCACGTGAGATACGAATGTTTTGAAAAGAGTAACTACTGAGTTTCTTGCTGGTTTCTTCTCAGTGGAAAACTACCTCCCGAACAGTGGTAGCTTCATTTTTCACACTTTCATTTTCATTTTATATATTATTCACGTAGATAATAGCTAATGACAAAACCAAGTACTTATTACCATTAACTAATTAACTGTCGTTTTTACTGCGTAGGGTTGGGTTAAGCAAAAATAATGCCTTTTAATCCCATCACGTAATGCTAGTTTCTTTACCTTTTTTGACTCCCTTTGCAGTTGAGTGGTGGTGCCTTGCGTTGTAGACTTTGCTTTGCACAAAAGTGTTTCAATTTATCGCTTATATCTGAAAATTATCAAATAGATTAGTGGTGTAAACGATTACCATATAAGTAGTCTTGACCGACTTGAGCGTCGTTTGCTCAATAGTATAGACTGTTACCATTCGATCTGGAGGGCGCAGGTTCAAATCCCGCCACGTACACGTACCAATGAAGTTTTCGGTTTTCGAAATTATATGTATGTTTATCCGACGCTCTTACGGTGAACAAAAACATCGTGAGAAACCTGCGCACGCCTGCGAAGAGATTCAAAGGTTGTGTGTGAAGTCGGTCAATCCGCACTGGGCCCGCGTGGACGGCTAAGACCTATACACCCTCTGCGGGTAAGCCCGTGCCCCTCGGTGGGGACGTTTAATGGGCTGACGATGATGAGTCTTGACGGACGGAATAACGTGCTTTCCGATTTGTCTATGGTTAAAGGATGGAGATCATTCCATTATGACATCCAATCAAAAGAACACGCACTCGAAAATAATTTCAATCGTCTCTTCTCCCTCCAATTAGGTATTGCAGTTTCAAAGTCAGTCTTCTCTGAAGAGTCCAATTCAGCAGAAACTGAAATAGAAAAAGATAACATTGATAACAATTTTACGTTTGTGATTTTAGAAAAAGTGTATATATAGGCTTAGAGATAGTCTGGAGTGGAGACTTCGTCTTGGAAAACGAAGCGTATAAAAAAATCTATCGTAGGATAGATATAATCGAATAAATGAAATTGATATCCAGTCCGCATTTTCTATATGTTATGAGTGAACGGGACGATCAGGACGCTCACGCTCAGAGCGGAATTGAAGGAGACCAACAACTGATAGACAGTTATTATTCTTCATTAATGCCGCACTGCGCCGGTCACCGAGACAACAGAAGTTAGGTCTCTCAAACCCAGTTATTTCACTAGCTACAGTGTTCTCATCAACACAAAAGTGCATAGCACTCCTTTTCCCGGGACGATATTTGGCACTGCGGTGGTACCTACCTAGACGACTCAGTATACCACCTAGTAAAACAACTAACAGATTATATATTACCTTCACGATCCCTTCGCATCCTCGCGTGACGTTTCACTTCTTCATCACCATCATCGGCATTGCTAAAAACTTCACTAGCATTAACAGCCTTATCCAATGCATCCGTAAAGTTGTTTTTCCCTTCAAACACTTTCAAAAATCCATATTTATTCAAAAGCTCGACTAGGGCGATACCAGAAATGTACTTCAGAAGGTAATCGCTCCACAGATTTCTCGGTGTGGTTGTTACCAAACTCTCAGTGGGTCCCGTGTAAGGCATGTAGTAAGTTGGTAGATCAATATATATGAGGACATTCGGTCTAGTGGAGTCCTCGATCGCTTCTATTGCTTTTACAATTTTAACAATATCTCTGCTTCTGTCGGAATTACGGACTGCTTGGATAGGGCTAGCTGGAGAATTCACTACTACTTACAATCTTTAAATCTAGTAATAGTATTAGTGAGAGAAATAAATCAACACTCGAATGTTCATAAATATCCAAATAAATAAATAATAAATATCCACTGACATTCACACAGCGCCATCTAGCCCCAAGTTAAGCGCAAAACCTGTATTATGGGTTCTAAATAACGGATAAACATACTTATATACATTTTTTTGTAAATAATACATACATAGAAAACACCCAGACCATTACAAACAGACATGTTCATGCACACAAATGTTTGTACTGCCCGGGGATCGAACCCGGAACCCTTGGTGATGCAGCTGACCTTTTAACCGCAACACCAAATGGGTCGTCAATTGTTATATTGTAGTTTAGATTAAATAGACCAAATTTTCTTCGATTATTGAGTTTTATTTAGACAATAAACTACCTTGTAAGTAACCCAAAAGACTTTAGCCAATTTTTTACTTTAGTCATAACTAGTTTCTAGATGGTGCTGTATGAATGTTTACTTTCAACCTATCCCAGATCACTGTTGGACATAGGTCTCCCCCTATTTTGCGCCAAATATCCAGGTCTTCCATTTATTTTCTCATCCAGCCTCCACCAGCGACTAAGACGCGGTCACCACTCCAGAACTCGTCTGCTCCAACGGCCATTCGACATACGTGACCGCCTGGTATGAATGTTTGAGGATGTTAATTTACATTGATAATATCAGTATACTTACGGTCTTGTCTAACACGTTTACTATTCCTCTTTGGTTCGTTGTTATATAAAATATCGTATTTGTAGCTGTCACTGCTGATTTTCACCATTTTCGGAGGATGTTTAGCGTTTAGTTTGCCTAACAGCTCATTGTCTACCATCGGATGTAATGTAGTTTTGGAAAAATCTTCTGCCACTAAATTGTTCTCAAAATCAATTATTCCTGATTCAGTTATTTTGTCTGAGGTCTTTTGCTTTTTCTTTGTCGGTATTTCGCGACTGTAAAACATGTTATTATGTAATTGTGTTGCTGGATTTACAGTTGTTTGTCTTAGTGTCACATATTTGGGTTTATCCGCTTTAGACGCTTCGTGCAATTGTAGCTTAGGTATATCTTTCACGCTCTTATCTATATCGTTTAAATCAATCATAGTCAGTTCTAAATCATTTTGCATTTCATCATCATCTATGACATCTGAAGCGACTACCGTATATCGATTAGTCGCATCCGTGACAGTGTCAGTGTCCGGTTTCATATCAAACATCTTAATCTTCTTCTTGAATTTCCCTTTGTTTGTTTTACAATACGGTTCATATGTAACAGGGAATGTTTTCAGTTGAAATCGTTTACGTCTATTCTCATCATCGCCTGTAAAATCTTGCGAGTTTGCTAAATCATCACCGATACCATAAAGTGTTTGCGGATGCTGTACACACAAAACCTTCTTGATCGCATCATCTACAAGCTTCTTGTCAACAGTTGTTTTCGTGGATGTAGTATGTTCGGTGTTTGTAACTTCTTTGCTTGCAGCAGTTGACTTATCCAATTCTGACTTGTGATTAATTTGGTTAGTTTTCTTTGTAGTTCCATAAGGAGTTTTAGATGGGGCATTAAGTAACTTTGGCATGCCGTCGAGGGGCGATGTTACCGTTAGTACGTCGAGTTTATTCTCTTTGAGGAACCTCTCGAAATCTGTCATTCTCATTGGCAGTGGTGTGGTGAAGTATTGCACGGGAGATTTGTATGTTTTTGCGATTGGCTGGGGCTGTAAATTTATTTTCAAAATAGGAAGAAAATACAATACAATAACTTTTTCCAACTTTGCTAGGGACAGGAGCACTTTCTACAAGTCAATATTAATAAACATGACAAGAAATTAATACAAAATTAAACCTTACCGATAATGTACTTTGTGTCTAAACGATTGTGACTCTTTAGCTGCAATGAAAATTTTAATTTAGACATTTTATCCAAAACATACAAAAAATGTGTAATTGTTTGATAAAATTATATCAAGTGTGTGTTATACATCTGTTGGTAAGGTACACCTCCGCCCATAATCATTTGCAAGGCCAGGAGTTCAAATAATCCGTTCTATGCTCTTTAATGATTACGCTCTTATTTATGAAAATGCTTTATTATATCGGCACGACACGTTCCCGATGGAATCTAGGTCTAGACCTCTACGAAATTGTGAAGATATTTCCTGAGAAATACCACCTGGCGTCTTTAAAAAAGAACGTAGTCCCTTTGGAAAGGCCGGCAACGCATTTCCGTGCAAATGTACATGAGCGGCGGTGTCATTTACCATCAGATGAGCCGTTTGCACGTTTGCCCGCAAAAGCATAAAAAATATCTGTGTGGCTGTGTGGGCTGTTGCCTTCCAATCTGGAGGGTACAGGTTCAAATACCGCCACGTACCAATGTGTTTTCGAATTTTCGAAATTATATGTACGTTATCCGACGCTCTTACGGTGAAGGAAAACATCGTGAGGAAACCTGCGCACGCCTGCGAAGAGGTTAATTCAAAGGTTTTTTGTACGTGGCAGGAGTTGAAGCTCAGCCCTCCGGTTAGGAGGGCAACAATCCACACCATTGAGCCTTTAAATTAATATTTCTTTATCAAATACTCACACATCTTCTTATGTTTGGGATGATCATCCAGAAACTCCGGGCCGTCGTCGTACGCGAGCAGCGTCGTGTCCAAGAACAAAACGGGAGACGCGTCTTCTTTGTTCTTCTTATTGTCTGTAAACACAATCTTATGTTTGACGACCCATTTGGTGTTGCGGTTGAGAGGTCGACTGCAACACCAAGGGTTCCGGGTTCGATCCCCGGGCAGTACAAACATGTGTGTGCATGAACATGTCTGTTTGTAATGGTCTGGGTGTTTTCTATGTATAATATGTATGTATTTACAAAAAAAATGTATATAACTATGTTTATCCGTTGTTTAGTACCCTTAATACAGGCTCCGCGCTTAACTTGGGGCTAGGTGGCGCTGTGTGAATGTCAGAGGATATTGATTTATTTATATGTTGTTTCGAGCGTCGGTGGCTCAGTGGTGTGGACTGTCGCCTTCCTACCGGGAGGGCTGAGGTTCAAATCCCGACACGTGCCAATGTATTTTCGAATTTTCGAAAAATATATTTACGTTATCCGACGCACTTACGGTGAAGGAAAACATCGTGAGGAAACCTTCATGCACGCCTGCGAAGAGATTCGTAGGTTGTGTGTGAAGTCGTCCAATCCGCACTGGGCCCGTGTGGACGACTAAGGCCTAATCACCCTATACGGGTAGGCTCATGCCCCTCGGTGGGGACGTTTAATGAGCTGATGATGATATGTTGTTTATTGTTTCATCGATGAGAGCAAGACGGTTCAACTGAAGGTTGGTTCGCCACTCATGGACACTCGCTACTCCAAAAGAGCAACGAACACATTCATCATCATAAAACGTCCTCACCGAGGGGCACGAGCCTTGACTTGACCTAGGGTGTTAAGGCCTTAGTTGTCACGCGGGCCCAGTGCGGATTGGTCGACTTCACACGCACAACCTATGAATCTCTTCGCAGGCGTGCGCAGGTTTCCTCACGATGTCTTCCTTCACCGTAAGAGCGTCGGATAACGTACATATAATTTCGAAAATTCGAAAACACATTGGTACGTGGCGGAATTTGAACATCAGCCCACCCGGTAGGAGGGCAACAGTCCACACTATTGAGTTACCGACGCTCCACATTTCCAATCTCTAAATTACTAGTACTAAACCATATAACAGTTCAGCTACTAGTTGGTAGACTCGGTACTGAGTCTAAGTAGGTACCACCGCAGTGTCAGATATCGTTCCGTGAAATAAGAGTGTTATGCAGTTTTGTGTTTCGGGTAAGAGCACTGTAGCTAGTGAAATTACCGGGTATAAGAGACCTCACATCTGTTAAATTAGGTGACGTGCGCAGTGCGGCATTGATAGATAACAATTACTGTTTATTAGTTGTTTGTCTCATCAATGCCATTCTGGTGAACGTCCTGACCTGCTTAATAGTAGCTGAGCTATTGTAGCAACCATTTAGTAAAAGTATTTTTGTCCGGGCTAGTTTTATGTACATTAGTATTTCTACTACTTTAGCCATACAATGTACACTATACTGCTAGACATAGGCCTGACACGTACTACGTTACCCATTATGCAAATTTTAGTCCCTTACCTTTCATCCAAAATTCACCGTTACGTTTCGTCTCTCGTACTTTATTATCAATATTGTACTTGATTGATGGCGATTTGAAGGTTATCTTGTTCAAATTATTGATTAAATCAGCAGCTTTAATATAGTTATCAGGCTGATATTGCGGTTGTCTTATAAAATGGATGTATTTTGCTTCCCCACGAATGATGACATTGTCACCTCTTGCAAGCGCATCGTCTTTCGCGGCAATAGTTTTAATTGAATCCTGTTCATCAGTTTCATATTTCTTCAGCTTCGAAACGTTGCTCCGTGTCTTGGCCTTCTTATACTTTGCTAGCTGTGTTTTCTTCATCTTTCCAATTGTGGTCTTTCTGAAGGTATCCTCACGGAACAATTCGTTAATTTGCATCAGATCCCTTTGCATATCGATCACACTGAGTGTAGTAACTTCAGGGTCCAGTTTCACATTCTTGAGTATCTCCTGCCATCTTGGATTAGTTATATTATCGTTATTGAGCAAATCTCCATGCCACATTAGTAAGTCATTGAAGTAATCTGGGTAGGGTTTATAGTGCCCTCCTCCTTTATATAGCTCGTGAAAATCAGATGGATTTGATGCTTTTGTATTTGTTATCATATATGTGCTTAAAGATTTTTTCTTTATGCTAGCACCAGGATGTTGATCAAGTCTATCGATTGACCTTTTTCGAAAATCGCGCGTTCCCAATTGTGGCTTTTCAATAGCAGGATCAAAATGGTCGAAACCGGAAAGCGGGAATTTGGCCACTCTTGTTAATTTCGAATGTATTTTAAAATCTATGGGCTCTTTCCTTAGTTTCAAGTATGAAGATTGCAAATGTGTTGGTATATATATTTTTTTGACTAAATGTTTCTGATTTAGTTTTGTAGCTAAAGGTACAACATTAGAGCTTTCTCTTTCTGTAGGCTCAGTTTTGATCTGTAATTTATTAATCTCATCCTTCAGCTTCTCGAATTTTAAGTTAGGATCTTCAACTGTATTTGAACTGTCAATGCTAAATTCGTAACTGTTGCTGCTCTCAAAGTTGTTAGTATTGTCAACGTTAGTGTTTTCATTGTTACTAATCAGGTTGTTATTTGTAGATGTGTCTGAATTAGATGGGATGTTTAAATTCATATCATATTTAGCCTCATTCAGTTCGTAATTTTTTTCTTTAGGTTTTGTTTCACTTTTGGATGTCTTTGTATTCTTGGCTGTACCTTCAAACAAAAATATCAAGCAATAAAACAAAAAAAATTTGAAATTGTCAGCAATTAATCTTATAAACTACTGATAGATTCTTAAATCAAAAATATTTTTTCCAGTAATGAAATTTAAAACATTGAAAATGTGATTTGCTCCTTTACTTAAATACGACAAAAAATGCTACAGATATCCTTTTAGGATAAACGGTTTTTTTTAAATACAGATTCTGGAAAGTGTGAAAAAGAAAGACTCACCAACTAGACTTGAAAATGGTGTGTCAGTTGTTATAAATTCGGGCATTGTAGCGCTAGTGGATAAATTGAAAGCTTCACGCAATATAGACATATCAAATGGAACGTTAAGAGAAGGTTTTACAGACTGTTTTACTTCTTGTGGCTCAAAAAATGGATTCGACGTCACGGGTCCTAGCAGCCCGAACGAAGAGGAAAGTCAGCAGTTATATTTGGAATCTGACCTTTGAGTTCATCTATTGGTGGCACTTTGTTATATTTCACGGGTTTGAACGTTTCTATGTGCGATGACATCATGTCATAATCATCTATAGCTTGTTGCGAAGATTTCTGCGATTTTACCTCGAAAATCTTCTTCAATTTCTTCAATGGATTGAACCTTTGTACTCTGCCATCTCTCTTTGGTCTTGACGGTGTTGTTACTTCTTTATGCTTATTCTTTCGGAATTTGTTGAAAAACCTTTTCAGTTTGCCTTTCTTTGGTTTGTTTTCGCGCAGTTTAACAATGGCTGTCGGGCGAGGAATCAAATTTACGTCCACATATCCCAACTTTTGGTTCTTAGATGCCGTTATTGGCATTGTAGACTTAAGAGCGTCAGAATCTTTACTCTCTATTGTAATCACGTCACTGACATGACCCATTGGATTTCTCTTATTTCTCTCTAGTGCACTTAGTGCCTCCGCAATTTTTCGAGAGCCCTCATCTAGCCTGGACTTTTTCGCTTTATCGTCTGATGCTTCGGAGTGCGATGTTTTCGTTCCCTTGCCGCCAAACAATCTTTCAACAAATTCAATGGAGCTCAATCCTTTGAATATACTGTCTGAATTACTGGGTTTCCGTTGCAATGCTTGTATTTCCTTGGTCGATTCGTCTATAAATATTAATATCAAATGAAAAGTTATTTCACAATAATGTAATAGTAAAAAGAAAAATGGACATCATGTGTTGATTTTGTAATACATTTTATATTTTTTTAAGGTTTTAAAACCAGTTATTCGATGTTGAGATGTTTAGTCATAGTGTGCAGTTATTTCCTGTCTTACTCATTAGCGCGTAACACAGCCAAACCGAAAGCATTACTATTTTGATGGGATTAAGGCACCTACACAGATGACCTTATAAACGTTTCTCTCAGGTAAAATGATATTTTTGAATATTACTCATACTAAAGTAAAATTGGCTTACTTGGTTCAGGAGCGTTGGAAAATTCCTTAGATTTGCAATTGTCTAAGTCTCTTGACAACGCATCTAAACTGATATCAGTATTGTCTTCACTTGTTTTTCCTCTTACACTCTCCGTAGTCTCTGCGAATCCACTAGATTTCACATTAGCTAAAGGCTTATCAGTAGCTAGTTCAACATTTGATTCACTGGTCGGCGATTTCAACTCCACCGTTTGCGATGTATGATACTTTTTTGGAGGGCCGTTGTCAATGAACAAATAAAAATGTTTTTTGAACCACGAGTCATCGCTTTTAGTTGATATATCCTGATCATCCATATTGTCGTCATCAAAGAACCTTTTCTCTCGCGTAGTAGGCAATTGCGGTATTTTATTTAGTATAAACTTACCAATATCATCTACACTATGATGTCTGTGCGCTTGGTACTTGACGAGATCGGAAAAGTTCTGACTGCCCTGCTCTTTTTGGAATTTCAAATAGTGTTTGTAGCCGTTAACGTAGTCCTTGTAGCTTATTTTGTTGCTTAAACCCTCAAAGCTGGTGTCCTCTGTATCTTCTACTGTTTGTTTGCCATTTGGGTTATCGGTAGATGAAGATCTGGTTCCGTAATCTAATAGGTCTGCTGGCAAAATTTCATCATTAACTTTTACCTTACTGGCGGCTTCTGGAGTGCTTCGTTTGTAAAGTCGAAAATCATTATTTTTCCTGTCACGAACTGTGCCTGTCGTTAACATTTTCAGTACATTGTCCTCGTGTGTTTTAGCAAGAATCTGTTCAAATAGTGTGAGCATCACATAATCGTCAAACGTGGAAGGCGTTGAATCAGAGGTTATAGACTCCATCTTCTCAATTCTACTATGTTTCGGTGATCTTCTTCTCTTTGGAGTAGTAACGGAACCTTTTTCTTTCTTAATTACTGGCTTTTTTGGAGTTGTCATAGGCTTTGTCACACTGGTCGAAGTATGAGTGCTGTTAGTATTGAGGGTCTTGAAAACCTTATGTGGTCCGTTTTTATTTGTGGATTGCGCATGGTGAGCCTCCTTATTCAACTGTGAAGAGACTTTACATTTGACCTTTTTGTAAACTTTCTTCAGCTCTTTCTGTAAAACATCTTCGATGCTTTGTGCTATTGTGTACACATCTTCGTTGATTGACCTAGCATTCCTTGTTGCAAATGTTGGCTCTGTATTTGTTATAACAACAGTGTCATTACTTTTGAAACTCTGTAAGCTATCATCAGCAGTTCTTTTAATATATGGTCTGTCTATAGATACCAATGTGCTTTGAGTATATAACCCTGAATGAGTCAATACTGGATCAGCTTCAAATGTTGCCTCTGTAACTGTATTAGCAATAATATCTGAAACAGCTGGGTTTTGATCGGATACCATTTTCATAGCTTTCACTTTTATTTCTTTAAGCAAAGCTTCGATTTCCGCCGTACCCAGAATATCTGCATCTTCGGTAGTTGTGAGCGGAGTCGTTAGCATGGTAAGATCACTCAGTGTGCTCTTGTTTTCAATAGCAAACGCTGAAAAGGGGCTCGTATTGATTTCGGTAATACCGAATGCTTCTTTTAGACTTGTTATTTTTGAAGTGAGAGTTGAAAGAGCTTGAGTCAAATTATCATCCATCATCAGAGTAATTTGACTACTAGAAGAAGGCATAGTAGTCGTTTTAGCAATCTTCTCTGTAGTCGCAGGTTTTTTAGAAGTGTGATTTGCATTGTGTAGTAGTAATGTAGAAAAACTTTGTGGACTTTCAATTGGTGTAACAGTAAGTGGTATATCTCGTTTCCTTTTTTCTACTTTTTCATTGTGATTGAAGGGTTTATTCAGTCTTTTCTTTGTAGAATCATTAACGCTTGTAACTTGTTTGAATTTGCGATGATGCTCATCATGATTAACACGCAAGATCTTGTTTCTCCTCCGCTTTTGTCCTACTTTTCTCTTACACAAGTCTTGCCTCTTAGGCGCTGTCGTTGTTTTCTTTTTATTCGCCCTGTGACGGAATTTCTCCCAAAATCTGTGCTTTGTCGATTTCACTGGACGCTTGTCAAATTTAGTTGTTTTAGTAAATTCCGTCGAGTCTCGCACTAGTGTCGTCACTTTCGTTTTCCCTTTGAGTTCTCCAGTGTCCCTTGTAGTCTTGATTGCTCCCTTCTCTTCCCTTCTGCAGTTGTGGTGGACTCTGTCATGTCTTGGCCTGAACTCCTTCCTTAGTTCCAAATCGTGAATACTGTCGACTGTATCATCAATTGTGTCGTATGCGATGTTTTTAGATATAGTGGGGCTAGCAATTACCACCATTAGATAAAATAGACTGAAAAAAAAAATTAAAACTTCAGCATTCTTGAAATACAACACAAGGCAAACTTGTTCTGCCATAGAAGCAATTAAAGAGCAGATTTTGGACTCAGTTGTGATGTTGTGACAACACTTGTAATTGTTTAAATATTTGTGAAGTTGACAATTACAGTTTCTTTGATAAACCTCACAAAGTGACGAACCTAGATTTTATTTATAAAATAAAACTAAATATGTAGATATAGAGAGATAATTAGTGTAGATAGGTATGTTCATTGTCAAAGCACCACGGTTACTAGCTAAATTGACCATATAACATATGACACATCAAAAGTCAATTAAATATATAGCTCACCATAAAAAATTGATAAATAACATTTGCTATGTATTTCGAAACCAAGCATGATACCACAAAATAAACTCGTCCATATGAAACAAAATAAATATTTTCAGAATGTCACCGTGTCGCAATATATTTCGCGATTCGATTTTGTTTGGCGGTCAATGTCAGTTTTTGTCTTCTGATGTCAATATTCTGCTGTGAGGAGGAGATTGGCAAACTACTTTTATTGTCTATGCATAGTTAAATAACAAAGCTTATATTATTACTTTTGTTTGACCACCTGTGTGGTTGAGTAGTCGGCTATTACACTAAGGGTTACGGGTTCGATCTCCGGGCAGTACAAACAATTGTGTGCATGAACACATCCGGTATCACCGGAATATACTATCTACAGTTTAATTTTCGAAAATCTCAAAGGGCATAAAATAGTTTTTTTTGTTGGTCGCAATGGTCACAGATGGCGTTTAGCTAAGGGCTTGCCAGAATGAGTTTCTTAAATTTGAATTTGTTCTTCATGGGCCATGTACCATGCTGGGTGGTATATAGCTTTTCTGAGTCTTAAGATTTAAGCTTTTCATCATCAGCTCATTAAACGTCCCCACCGAGGGGCACGTGCCTAATATATAGGGTATGTAGGCTTAGTCGTCCACGTGGGCCCGGTGCAGATTGGCAAACTTCACGCACAACCCTTGAATCTCTTCTGATAATGTACATATAATTTCGTAAATTCGTAAACACATTGGTACGTGGCGGGATTCGAACCTGCGCCCTTCCGGTCGAAAGGCAACAGTCCACACCATTGAGCCACCGACGCTCTCAAAAGCTTTTCAGTTAAAGGAAATTCTTGCAATCTGCCACACAACGTAGCTGTTTCATAGGATGATATCTGGCACTACAGTGGAGACCTGCCTACTGTCTAGACCTACCTACCTCGACCTACCATTTTATTTCCTAAACAGAGATAACTTCGAGACGCATCTTGCTATTCCTCACGTCAATAGAATAATGACTAGTCTGGCTCCATTACGCAGTTTGAAAAAGCTGTGCACCATGTGTTTAAATACATTTAAATTTATTACGGTGAAGGAAAACATCGTGAGGAAACATGCGCACGCCTGCGAAGAAATTCTAAGGTTAACCGTGAAGTCGTCCAACCAGCACTGGGCCCGCGTGGACGACCAAGGCCTCTTTACCCTATACAGGTAGGCTCGTGCCCTCGGTGGGGACGTATACTGGGCTGATGATGAAATATATTAATAAAACAATCATCATCAGCGTATAACGTTCCACTGACGGGCATAGGCCTTACCACGAAGAGTTTAATCGTTAGTTAGGAAGTAGCCGAGGCCGGCTACTTGATGTGCCATCATCTTCTTTTCAGACAATTGGGTACTTGACACCACAAATCGTTGACGTACATTTTATGAACTGTCAAAAAGGAACGTTTCCATATATTTTGTATGAGATAAGTGATATGTGACGTCATTGCTCACTATCATCAATTGACCTTATATTTATTGGTTTCAGTGTATTTAAAAATACAATATCTATACTAATGTATAAAGCTGAAGAGTTTGTTTGTTTGAACGCGCTAATCTCAGGAACTACTGGTTCGATTTGAATAATTCTTTCAGTGTTAGGTAGCTTTTATCGAGGAAGGCTATAGGCTATATCATCACGCTACGAGTAATAGAAGCGGAGCAGTAATGAAAATGTTTCAAAATCGGGGTATTTTTTCATACTTGGAGCTTCCGCTGCGTAAACGGTTAAAGTTACACAAAAGTCATGTATGAGAGTATTGTTCCTCCTTTTAAAGGTCTACCAAAAAATCCGCGACAGCATATGTCTATCTTTAAGTTAGCTCACTATAACATATTTTTTCTAATAAAAAATTCTGAAATTGACCCGAAACCTTTAAAGTTGGAGGGAGGGGAAGTCCTTTGTATAGTGATAAATGAAATACCGTGTTATCCCGAATTTAATGCGAGCGAAGCCGCGGGCAAAAGCTAGTTGCAAATAAACAAAGTGATCAATGAAACGTTATATAAAATAAGGTGTGCTTTTATAAAAATAAGGTTTGGTATTTTATTGCGGATGTTAGAAAATACCGAATTAGGTGATTGAGCCTGCAATGTATTTTTTTTTTAATTTTTTATTTTATTGGTTTACCAACAACTGTTACACTCATTCGCTCTTAAAAATACTCTTAAGTAATTAGTTAAGTGTATCTACAATTAATTATAGGTAAACATCACATGCATTTTATCTTATTTTTACTACGCTCACATATACACAAGCGTACACACACTCACACACACATACACACACACGCACTCGTCTATACATACATACTCATACACTACATATGTCCGAACCGAACTAGGAAAAATCGCATGAAGGTTGGAGAAGACTGCTCCCCGTTCCTTGCTAAATGTGTTATCCCTAAGCCGGGTACGGTACCCTTATTTGCATATAATTTAAGGGCATTTCCGGACTTAAACTACAAGAGGTAGATTCCATTAAAAGACCTTTGACCAGCAGACGACAATGGCGTATCGAAGTTTAGTAAACAAATCTATATGACATACAATTGTGTCACTTTAGATTGTAAACATGATGACTATGAATCATTCTAAGTTCCACGAATGTGTGTCACAACATGACGTCATCGATGCCAGATTGCCTGAGGTCTGGCTGGCCTGTACGGTGACCATGGTTTTATTAGGACACATATTTATGTTCATCATAAATGTCATAATCATTCAGCTCATTAAACGTCCCCACCGAGGGGCACGAGCCTACCCAAACGTGGCTGTTTAGGCCCGAGTCGTCCACGCGGCCCAGTGCGGATTGGACGACATCATAAATGTATTAAATTATCTTTACATAGTATTCGTAGTGTATTCTTTGTTATTTAAGTGGTTGTTTATTGAATTTTGTGTATTTTGTTTGTTTAAATCAAATAAAAAATAATTATTATGAATTAGAGGAAATTATTCATGAAGAATTCGAATTAATATATGTATGTTTATCAGATGTTTAGTACCCTAACTACAAACTTCTCGCTTTATATGGGGCTATATGGCGCTGTGTGAATGTCATTGAATATTTATTTATTTTAAACATCACTCTATTCAACTTATCGCAGTCCACTGCTGGACATAGGTCTCCCCCAATTGCGCCAGATATCCCGGTCCTCCGCTTTTCTCATCCAGGCTCCACCAGCGACCTTTCGCAAGTCGTCGGTCCATCGGGCCGGAGGGCGTCCTACGCTACGCTTGCCGAGACGCGGTCTCACCCAGAACTCGTCTGCTCCAACGGCCATCACATTAGTTAGTAATTATCTCAGGCGGTATGTGTTCATTTATTTGTTTATTTTCTATTATTTATTTAAATTCCTCGTTTGTCTCGCATCAGTACGTAACGCTTGCCCAATATCGTAACCTTAGATAACTACGCACTGGTTATCTGAAAGATCAGTGTACCATTTGACGTTCGACCATTCAACAACTCTAGTCAATATTTAAACATTGTTATAAATTTGTACCAAAAAGTTAAGTTGTGTGTATATACAATTGGATTTTAAAATCGTAAGTACTTATTTACTGGATTATGGAATTATTTAATTCATTTTAGTGGAAACTACCGCCCGAACCAGTGGTAGCTTATTTGACATTCATAAGTGTTCTTAAGAACCTAAACTGAAAAACACTTTTCATTTTCATATGATCTGAGGGGACTACCATCTACTTAGTAAAAGGTTGTTAACTGTCGAAGGCATTTTTGGAGTGGGCATCAAAAGTCATTGATCATCCCCTGATTAAATGTCATCATAACTGCGAATTACATTTTGTTATGTCGCAACATTGGTATATTTAAATCTATGTGTCGCAAATTATGCCCATTAAGTTCTCGGAATCCGAGATTTAGTTATTTCTGTTATGTATATAATATTTATTTAACTTTATGGTACTTATCTAACAAAAGTTGATTTTGTTAGTTAGCTGCTATATATTTCGAGAATGCATCGGTACTAGGCGGGTTTGAATCTGAACCCTCCAGATCGGAAGGCCATCCATACGAATGAGCCATCGACGCTCACGACGGTATGGTTTTCCATAATCTCAGCGCTATCGGATATATAAACGAGGAAAATACCTTGAAGGAAGTAGGAAATACAAAGCATTGAACATATTAGGTATCGCGCTTGACTTTTATATCTTGACGACCCATTTGGTGTTGCGGTTCAGAGATCGGCTGCAATACTAAGGGTTCCGGGTTCGATCCCCGGGCAGTACAAACATTTGTGTGCATGAACATGTCTGTTTGTAATGGTCTGGTGTTTTCTATGTATAATATGTAAGTCTTCACAAAAAAAATGTATATAAGTAAGTATGTTTATCCGTTGTTTAGTACCCATAATACAGGCTTCACGCTTAACTTGGGGCTAGATGGCGCTGTGTGAATGTCAGTGGATATTTATTATTATTATCGTGCGTAGAACATATATTATTTAATCTGTGGTAGAACCGATGGCCGATAGGTTCTCGAATGGCGTCACGTAACGGGGAAAGCCTAGGGCGACCCCCAAACAGATGGATCGTGTGTGTGTATGTGTTGTGTGTGTGTATATGTATGTATCGGTTTTTAGTACCGCCGAAGAGAGTACAGTTTATACTCTTTTGTTTATTTTATTTATTTATTTATTAGGTAAATGTACGCTCATTCGAAATATGTGTATGTGTGCTGTCACTCCATTCGGAACACTTTTCGATTGTTTTGTGAGAATATCACGAATCCATACTTTTTTACGAGCGTCGTTTTTTCTTTTAAGAGCGTCGGTGGCTCAGTGGTGTGGACTGTCGCCTTCCTACCGGAAGGGCTGTGGTTCAAATCCCGACACGTACCAATGAATATTGTAATATTTTCGAAATTCGAAAATATATGTACGTTTTCCGACGCTCATACGGTGAAGGAAAACATCGTGAGGAAACCTTCATGCACGCCTGCGAAGAGATTCGAAGGTTGTGTGTGAAGTCGTCCAATCGCACTGGGCCCACGTGGACGACTAAGGCCTAATCACCGTATACGGGTAGGCTCGTGCCCCTCGGTGGGGACGTTTAATGAGCTGATGATGATGATACTTTTTTACATTATTGCCCACACTACAAGCTTCCCGCTTAACTTGAGGCAAGATATCTCTCCAGCGTCCCTTGAAATTGTTCTAAATTACTATATTTTGACATGTTCCAGATTCCAAAGATGAAGACAACAATTCTAGTACTCCTAGCTTTAATATGCCTAGCCGCTGCTGAACATCTTGTCCTTGGGGACTTGAAGGGCGAATTGGCTAACCATACGAACATTCAATACAACGCCATACCTTTCAAAAAGAGGGTCAAACAATACTTCTATACTCAAGCCGACAATAGGAACATTCGTGTAAGTTTATTTTTACACTAACTGTTCCCCGTGCAGTGGCGTGCACAAAGATTATGAGTATGCAAAGTGAATGACACTAATCACAAAAACAATAATAATTTATTTTTTTTGTCAAATTAAGTGCTGTTGTAAAGGAAAATAGGCGAATAAGTGGGAATAATTTAATATGTTGGCGATTTTCCGGGTTGTCTGGACGCACAGGGTATGCACTGCTTATTTGCATATATGGAGAGCACGCCACTGTCCCCGTGGTTGTACTCGTGTTATAAGATTATATTGCTTCGCAGTAAAACATAAACGAAAGGTCGCTGGTGGAGGCTGGATGAGAAAAGCGGAGGAGCGGGATATCTGGCGCAAAATGGGGGAGGCCTATGTCCAGCAGTGGACTGCGATAGGATGAATAGGAAAACATTACCTAACAAGCGCGCAGCACACACGACGCGACAAAACTTAGCTTTATTTTTCCAAAATTAAAGTTTTTTTCTAAAATAAAAGTTGCGTACGTTTTTTCTTATTACTACAGCTACCTGCTAGAAAAAGTCCCATCAAAATCCTTCCAGCCGTTTCTGAGATTACCCGGAACAAACAGACAGCCAGACAAAAATTTTAAAAATGGTTGTTTTGGCATATGAACCGTATATCTTTATATGCAAGAAGAAAATTGTTTTTATTTTAAAATTACAAATAGACACTCCATTTTTTTTTAATGTAATAGATTATAAAGTGACAAATGCAGTGTTGAAAAAAAAATGTGTGGTAGACTCGATACTGAGTCGTCTAGGTAGGTACCACCGCAGTGACAGATATCGTACCGGGAAACAGGAGTGTTATGCACTTTTGTGTTTCGGGATGAGGGCACTGTAGCTAGTGAAATTACCGGGTATGAGACCTAACATCTGTTGTCTCGGGTGACGGGCGCAGCGGCATTGATGGAGAAAAATAACTGTCTATCAGTTGTTAGTCTCAATCAATGCAACTGTCATCGTCAGGCGTATCACTTACAATCAGGTGAGCGTCTTGACCGTCCTGTGCACTTTGTAACATAAAACATGGCGACCCTGCCAGAGGGCTCTGCAAATTGGTCCTTCTTGTTTTAGTTTAATAAAGCCACATATCATATCAACCATTTGGTTGGTGGCTTTGATCTGGCTGGCAGATCTGCAGTCAGGAAAGAAGATACCACAAAAAGCATATACGGTCGAATTGAGTAACCTCCCTTTTTGAAGTCGGTTGAAAAAGAAATTTATCTTTTCAGGGGATTCAAGCCTTGGATAACTTGCACAGTAAAGCCTCAATAAATGTGACTGCAGGCGGTGTTGGGTACACATACGTCAACTTTAGACTGAAGAGCGAGCGGGGGAGCGGCTTGAACTACGATATTGGTATATACGTTGATCCCCTGAATATTTATTAAAAGTTCGTACAAAATTATAGTTTTATTTATCTACTATATAAAAATAAGTCGGGTTTTCCTTCCTGACGCTATAACTCGAGAACGCACGAACCGATTTCCACGGTTTTGCATTCGTTGGAAAGGTCTCGGGCTCCGTGAGGTTTACAGCAAATAAAATTCAGGTAAAATTTCAACAGAAAAGCGGGAAAATCTTTTTTCACATACAGCGCCATCTCTGATACATAGCGTGTACTACAAACCAATATTTTAAGTGGATGGCATCTTTTGATCACCAAACGTAATGTTACATAAAACGAAGCCATCTTATTTATTATAATCCCTCCCCTATTATTATTTATTATAATCCCTCCCCTATTATATATAAGTATATATAAGCTGAGAAATATATCCCATGCGCCGTCTCCCGTACTAGATTACGCAGCCGCCCGCTCGCAGGTCGCTCTCTGGGCCTCCCTCAGGGTTCCCACCCGGTGGGCTAGACCGCGCCGAGGGCGGCTAGGCGTCGTGCGGAGAGTGGGAGGCGCATTTCCCTATATATAGAACCAGTTGGACAATTCACCGTGGGGACAGAGCGCCCCGTGAGAAGCCGCCCGGGTAAGAGGCTACCGCCTGACACCCGCACCCTCACGCCAGAGTGAGATGAACCCAGAGAGAGAGAGAAGCCATCTGGTGGCGGAACGGAGTTTGCCGGGTTTGTTAGTTGTTTATACAAACAGTCAAAACAATATATAGTGAAAAAAGTACCAAGGTATTATACTTTTATTTTACCTAGTCAATAATTTTTTTTGACGATCAATTTGGTGTTGCGGTTGAGAGGTCGACTGCAACACCAAGGGTTCCAGGTTCGTTCCCCGGGCAGTACAAACATTTGTGTGCATGAACATGTCTGTTTGTAATGGTCTGGGTGTTTTTATGTATAATATATATGAATTTAAAATATATATATAAGTATGTTTATCCGTTGTTTAGTACCCATAAAACAGGCATCACGCTTGAGGCTAGATGGCGCTGTGTGAATGTCAGTGGATATTTATTTAAATATAACAAAAATGTAGAAAGAAAGAAATTATTTATTATTTTTGCACATCGCAACACAAGTACAACAAAAAAAAAAACTAAAAGCACACTAATTATTAGTAGTAATGGTTGAGACGTCTACTATAACAATAAGGGTTTTGGGTTCGATCCCCGAGCAGTATTTGGTCTGGGTGTTTGTTATGTATCATATTATGTGGGTATGTATTTACAAAAAAATAGGTATATTAGTATGTTTATCCGTTTTAAGCGTCGGTGGCTTATTGGTGTGGACTGTTACCTTCCGCTCTGGAGAGTGCAGGTTCAAATCCGGGCACTTACCAATGTATTTTCGAAATTATATGAACGTTTATCTGACGCTCTTACGGTGAAGGAAAACATCGTGAGGAAACCTGCGCACGCCTGTGAAGAGATTCAAAGGTTGTGCGTGACGTCGGCCAATCCGCACTAGGCCCGCGTGGGCGACTAAGGCCTATACACCCGCCACGGGTAGGCTCAGGCCCCTCGGTGGGGACGTATAATGAGCTGACGATGGTGATCTATTATCTAAAACATGTTAATTATTACTGGCTAGTCGCTTACTTTGGGGCTAGATGGCGCTGTGTGAATTTATAATTTATTTATTCCATTCTTTAATGGCACACAAAAATACAAAGAAGGATTTTTGCGCCCATATTGAAATAAATATCCATTGACATTTACAAAAAGCCATCTGGCCCCAAATTAAGCCTCTAGCTTGATACATGGGCAATGAACAATAGATAAACATAGTTCTATAGTTTTTAGGGTTCCGTAGCCAAATGGCAAAAAACGGAACCATTATAGATTCGTCAAGTCTGTCTGCCTGTCTGTCCGTCGGTCCGTCCGAATAACACAACCCCTTTTTTCTCCGCATCTATAAGCACTACACTATTTAAACTTTGTAAGATTATGTATTCTGTGAACCGCTATTAGGTTTTAATAAGAAACTTAAAATTTTTTTAATATATTTTGGGGTTCCCCATACATTGAACTGAACCACAAAAAAAAAGAAAACAATTTATTTTATGTTACTTGCTTCTGCGGAACCCTCCACGTGCGAGTCCGACTCGCGCTTGGCCAATTATTACTTAATATAATATATAGATCCAGACCAATACAATCAGACAAACAAATAACACACAAAAATGCTTTTCAAACCGCTTTATTCTACAAATCTTGATTGAGAAAATTACAATATTCCTTCTCCAAAGCGCCTAAAGAGCTTTCAGCGCTTAAAACAGCGTTCTGCTTGCGTAAATTGTCTATGAGTGCGTTCTGCTTGTCTATGGTACGGGTTAGCGCTTTAGTTCGCGTTTCCAGTCCAGAGATGGCGCTTTGGTGGGAATTCACCAAGCTTCGTGTCGAATCGCGGAATTCCTGTAATAAAAAATGGATAACGTAACTTCTATCATCATCAGCTCATTAAACGTCCCTACCGAGGGGCACGAGCCTACCCGTAGGGTGTTTAGGCCTTAGTCGTCCACGCGGGCCCAGTGCGGGTTGGACGACTTCACACACAACCTTCGAATCTCTTCGCAGGCGTGCATGAAGGTTTCCTCACGATGTTTTCCTTCACCGTAAGAGCGTCGGATAACGTACATATATTTTCGAAAATTCGAAAACACATTGGTACGTGTCGGGATTTGAACCTCAGCCCTCCCGGTAGGAAGGCGACAGTCCACACCATTGAGCCACCGACGCTCACGTAATTTCTATATTTCAGACAAAGTCAGTGGGTTCGTTCAATTTAAAGACTTAAGAGAAGGTAGTAAAATATGAGGGACAATAATATTTGACTAGGTGGTAGACTCGGTACTGAGTCGTCTAGGTAGGTACCACCGCAGTGCCAGATATCGTCCACTAGGTGGTAGACTCGGTACTGAGTCGTCTAGGTAGGTACCACCGCAGTGCCAGATATCGTCCACTAGGTGGTAGACTCGGTACTGAGTCGTCTAGGTAGGTACCACCGCAGTGCCAGATATCGTCCACTAGGTGGTAGACTCGGTACTGAGTCGTCTAGGTAGGTACCACCGCAGTGCCAGATATCGTCCACTAGGTGGTAGACTCGGTACTGAGTCGTCTAGGTAGGTACCACCGCAGTGCCAGATATCGTCCACTAGGTGGTAGACTCGGTACTGAGTCGTCTAGGTAGGTACCCGCAGTGCCAGATATCGTCCACTAGGTGGTAGACTCGGTACTGAGTCGTCTAGGTAGGTACCACCGCAGTGCCAGATATCGTCCACTAGGTGGTAGACTCGGTACTGAGTCGTCTAGGTAGGTACCCCGCAGTGACAGATATCGTCCACTAGGTGGTAGACTCGGTACTGAGTCGTCTAGGTAGTACCACCGCAGTGCCAGATATCGTCCACTAGGTTGTAGACTCGGTACTGAGTCGTCTAGGTAGGTACCACCGCAGTGCCAGATATCGTCCACTAGTGGTAGACTCGGTACTGAGTCGTCTAGGTAGGTACCACCGCAGTGCCAGATATCGTCCACTAGTGGTAGACTCGGTACTGAGTCGTCTAGGTAGGTACCACCGCAGTGCCAGATATCGTCCACTAGGTGGTAGACTCGGTACTGAGTCGTCTAGGTAGTACCACCGCAGTGCAGATATCGTCCACTAGGTGGTAGACTCGGTACTGAGTCGTCTAGGTAGGTACCACCGCAGTGCCAGATATCGTCACTAGGTGGTAGACTCGGTACTGAGTCGTCTAGGTAGGTACCACCGCAGTGCCAGATATCGTCCACTAGGTGGTAGACTCGGTACTGAGTCGTCTAGGTAGGTACCACCGCAGTGCCAGATATCGTCCACTAGGTGGTAGACTCGGTACTGAGTCGTCTAGGTAGGTACCACCGCAGTGCCAGATATCGTCCACTAGGTGGTAGACTCGGTACTGAGTCGTCTAGGTAGGTACCACCGCAGTGCCAGATATCGTCCACTAGGTGGTAGACTCGGTACTGAGTCGTCTAGGTAGGTACCACCGCAGTGCCAGATATCGTCCACTAGGTGGTAGACTCGGTACTGAGTCGTCTAGGTAGGTACCACCGCAGTGCCAGATATCGTCCACTAGGTGGTAGACTCGGTACTGAGTCGTCTAGGTAGGTACCACCGCAGTGCCAGATATCGTCCACTAGGTGGTAGACTCGGTACTGAGTCGTCTAGGTAGGTACCACCGCAGTGCCAGATATCGTCCACTAGGTGGTAGACTCGGTACTGAGTCGTCTAGGTAGGTACCACCGCAGTGCCAGATATCGTCCACTAGGTGGTAGACTCGGTACTGAGTCGTCTAGGTAGGTACCACCGCAGTGCCAGATATCGTCCGTGAAATAGAAGTGTTTGCACTTTTGTGTTTCGGGATGAGGGCACTGTAGCTAGTGAAATAGCGGTTCACAGAATACATATACTCACAAATTTTTAACCGACTTCAAAAAAGGAGGTTCAGTTCGACCTGTTAGTATGTATGTAAGTATGTATGTTTGTCCGCCATTATCTCGCGTTTGGTTGAAGCAATTCGATAAAGAATTTGTTACATTCAGGAGAAAGTTTTAGTGTTTTATTGAATAGTGTAGTACTAATAGTTTCGGAGAAAAAATGGTGTGACATACGGACGGACAGTCAGACAGGCATAACGAATCTTTAGGGGTCCCATTTTTTGCCATTTGGCTACGGAAACCTAAAAGACGTGACGACAGTGGCGGATTTACCGATAGGCTAAGTAGGCTGGAGCCTAGGGCGGCAGATTAAGAGGGGCCGCAAATTTAGCCCAAAATTTTTTATCTTACTCGACATAAAGAAAACTCTTATAATTACATGCATACATTACGTCCGTAATTCGTATATAAAATATTACTGAACAAATCACAAAGTTGCAATTTCTGAATAAATATAATCCCACCAAAAACATTTCTAACGTATTCAATTCCAAAAGTTAGGAGGGGCGGCAAACATTTTTAGCCTAGTAGCGGCAATTTGTAAATCTGCCACTGCGTAACGAATCTACAAGGGTTCCGTTTTTTGCCATTTGGCTACGGAACCCTAAAAATAACATGGTCTATGGCCCTCACCGTAAACTCCGCCTTCGCAGTCTTCAGCTGCTGCACCAGATTTGATGTCGTCTCTTCGCAGCTCGCGTGTCTACTGGTCACAGAAACGAGATCAGTTTTGGTACGTTTCAACTCGGAGGTCAGTTTGTCGCACTCGCTCCTTTGCTCTTTGTACAATCTGTCCTTTTCCTGCGGATAAATGTTTAATTTTTTTAGTACAAATTCAATACCTATACTTTGTCATGTTTGTAAGTATTTTTATCCGTTGTTTGTCATAGTAAGAGTTTCACGTTTGGGGCTAGATGGCGCTGTATGAATATTGGATAACTAGCTTATGCCCGCGGCTTCGCTCGCATTAAATTCGGGATAACACGGTACTTGCATTTATCACTATACATACGATTTCCCCTCCCTCCAACTTTGAAGGTTTCGGGGTCAATTTCAGAATTTTTTTTAGCAAAAAATATGTTATTGTGAGCTAACCTTAAAATATAGACATGCTGTCGCGGACTTTTTTGTAGACCATTAAAAGCAGAACAATACTCTCATACATGACTTTTGTGTAACTTTAACCGTTTACGCAGCGTACGCAGCGGAAGCTCCAAGTATGAAAAAATACCCCCGATTTTGAAACATTTTCATTACTGCTCCGCTTCTATTACTCGTAGCGGATGATATATAGCCTATAGCCTTCCTCGATAAATAAGCTATCTAACACTGAAAGAATTTTTCAAATCGAACCAGTAGTTCCTGAGATTAGCGCGTTCAAACAAACAAACAAACTCTTCAGCTTTATATATTAGTATAGATAATTTATTTTTACTTCAGTTGATATTTATTATTTGTTCATTATTTAATAATATGTCCCTATTATTGAAATTTACTTGGTGGTAGACTCGATACCGAGTCGTCTAGGTAGGTACCACCGCAGTGACAGATATCGTCCCGTGAACCAGGAGTGTTATGCACTTTTGTGTTTCGGGATGAGGGCACTGTAGCTAGTGAAATTACCGGGTATGAGAGACCTAACCTAACCTTGTCTCGGGTGACGGGCGCAGTGCGGCGTTGATGGAGGATAATAACTGTGTATCAGTTGTTGGTCTCCTTCAATGCCGCTCTGTCATGGTCTGGCGTATCACTTACCATCAGGTGAGCGTCCAGACCGTCCTGTACACTTATAACATAAAAAAATGCATGCATGGTAGGCCTGTGCCCTACAGAGGGGCGTTATAGGCCGATGATGATGAAATTTAATTCTTATTTCAATTTGAGATCTTATTTTACTGTTAATTCTTAAGTCATGGACGTATAAAAATACGGACAGACTGTCATTAATACAAAATTGTGTCCGTGAAATGACAGATGTCTTTTGACAAATATTTTTACTAAACAATAAATGTGTAATCAAATTGTTAATTTCCCTAAGATATGATTTCTGGATTGTATTCCTTTTGTTCACTGCGGTTCCGCACCATTGCAGAGATCAACTCAGCTCTTTTTAAGATTTTTCTGTAACATAATCTATGGCTCTGTTGACAGATGCGCGCCAAAAGTTTTCTATAAAAATATAAATTATATGGCCGAATTTTGACACAATTTTGTTGTATGGCAAGACTTAGTCCGTATTTTTATACTTCTATGACCTATGTTTATGATTTGTAAACTTATTAACAGTAGATTTTAGTATTTTATCTCCATTTTGAATAAAAACTTTAGAAATAATTTCATTTGAAATAACAGCATGTCACCAAAAGTCTGTTCTCCATAGCTCCACTCCTGGCCCTGGCTTCAGCTGCGGCCGCTCGCAAAGAGTTGTTCTTGTTAAGGAGCGACATCCTCTCGCCCTCAAGTTCTGCTTGTTGGGTTAAATGTGCCTTACATTGGACTGCCTGGTGGAACAAACAAATACCAGTTAGACTCAGTACTGAGTCATCTTTGATGACCCATTTGGAGACGTCAACGCCACACCAAGGGTTCCAGGTTCGATCCCCGGGCAGTATAAACATTTGTGTGCATGAACATATCTGTTTGAAATAGTCTGGGTGTTTTCTATGTATTATATGTATGTATTTACAAAAAAAAGGATATAAGTATGTTTATCCGTTGTATAGTAAAGGCTTCACGCTTAACTTGGGACTAGATGGCGCTGTGTGAATGTCAGTGGATATTTATTTATTATTTTCTAGGTAGTTATTATCAACACAGTTATTCATTTGGCCTACGTGTATTGGTCGACACGTCGGCTACTACACCAAGGGTACCGGGTTGAATTTCCGGGCAAACATTTGTGTACATGAACATGATTGTATTTGTCTGGGTATTTCTATGTCTAATACAAAAAACATGTATAAGTATGTTTGTCAGTTTTGCTGAATCCTAACTACAAGCTTGCGCATAATTTGGGGCTAGATGGCGCTGTATGAATGTCAGTGGATATATATTCATTTACGAGTAAATTAACCTTACTTTTTATCCAGGGTTGCCTGCAGCCTATCTATTTGCTCTTGCATCAATTTCACTTTGGACGACAGGAACTTACATATATTTTCCACTGAGACGTTATCTGGAAGAAGTTACGTTTAAGTATCAGCTTAATATGTGACTAGTTGTTCCCCGCGGTATTTCCCGCGTTATTAAATATTATCTTGCAGTAGAACATAACCTAAAACTGGTTCGTTACGTTAGGCAACGCGTGGCCGCCGTGCGGTAAAATCATCATCATCAGCTCATTAAACGTTCCCACCGAGGGGCACGAGCCTACCCGTATAGGGTGATTAGGCCTTAGTCGTCCACGCGGGCCCAGTGCGGATTGGACGACTTCACACACAACCTTCGAATCTCTTCGCAGGCGTGCATGAAGGTTTCCTCACGATGTTTTTCTTCGCCGTAAGAGCGTCGGATAACGTACATATATTTTCGAAAATTCGAAAACACATTGGTACGTGTCGGGATTTGAACCTCAGCCCTCCTGGTAGGAAGGCGACAGTCCACACCATTGAGCCACCGACGCTTTGGCGCGGTAAAATATTGCTAATTAATTCCATACTAAATAGTATTGTCTATAATAGAAGTTGCCTATATTTTTCCTTATCCCATCAGCTACCTTCCGAAGAAAGTCCCGTTCAAATCCATCCAGCCGTTTCAGAGATTACTCGGAACAAAAAGACATATGGACAAAAAAAAATGTTGGCATATGTACCGTAATTATAATCCATATGCATGAAAAAAATTGTTATTTTAATAGTACAAACAGACATTCCAATTTAATTTATATGTAATAAAAGTAAGAAACATCACTCTCACACACATTTGCATCTTTAATATTAGTTTGATACAGGTACAGTTGGTTTTATCTTCGATTATGGCACATATTTGTTTCTAAGTTATATAGAACTCATGGCTTAGAAGTCAGCAACTGCGCTACGGGTTTGGGGTTCAATCACAAACATTTGTATGCATGAACATGTCAGTTTGAATTCATCTGGGCGTTATCTATGGACCATACATATTCACAAAAAACATATACTAAAGTATGTTTTTACAAAACATTATGAGTAAGTATGTACAATATAGTGATGAGAACCGGTTTCATAAAAACCTAATAAAAAACCGGTTTTCGTTAAAACCGATAATTACCGGTTCTCATTAAAAAACCCGATTACAAACACAAAGCATGCATCCGATCTATAAAATGTATCCAAACATAAGTCTCTAGCGTTTGAAATGCTGTCTATGGGAGGGGGGTCTCTATCTCCACACTATAGTATTTTAACTTAGCTTGCGAATTGTTTGAAATCGACATACATTTTTGCGAAAAAAATGCCTAAAGTAAAAATTAATTACAAGAAATCATTTTGAAAAGATAGATAATGTTAGTGCAAAGTTAAGATATGCGCTAAAGTGATCAAAAAAGATAGTATGACGTAGGCATCTGCTAAGAAAGGAATACTTACCCTACCCTACCCTAAGGGGACAAAATATGAGGCTGAAACTGGCAGAAAATTGGAGCAACAAAAACGCGATGGTCAGGGTTGAAAAAGGAATTAGTGCCAAAAAGGATGTTATCGTCTATAACCTTTGACTGCAGCGTGCAAATATTTCAAATATTTTTGAACATATTCTATTAGAAACGGGGAGCAAGTCCTTTTTTGTTTCTGGCCGACACGTTTATTCTGCTACAATTTACTGCCAGCTTCAGCCTCATGGATAAAATAGTGGATGAAACTTTGTCAATTTAACCCATTGAACACCATGAATCCAGACACAATTGAAAATTGCGCCTTCAAGCATCATGGGTGGTCAAAGGGTTGAACTGTTTGGGCTGAGATTTTGCATGCATAAAATAACTAAGATGTAGACATCCCCTAATAATGGCTTTTATGAAATTGCACCCCTACGGGGATAAAATAGTGGTTGAAAAATAATAAACACTTATGCCTCTGATTATCCAGAGGTGGGCGCTAAAAGCTGTGATTCAGTTGTGAAATTAATGCAGCCATTACCATACACACCAAATAACATTGTACTTTGTTAGGTTTCTAAACAAAATATTATTATTAAATACTTCTTAACATGGCTAAAGCTAGTAATATATAAACTAGTATATACCTTTTAGAAATGAATTTGGTAATACTTTTTCCTGCACACCAACTGAAATGAAGGCTTGTAAAAACTCCTCGCAATCATTTTGCTTATACTTATCCGTGACACAGCATTCACACACAACTCTTTTAGTCTCTTTGTCTCTCTCCGTGTCCTCCTCTTTTCTCTCTCCAATAACTTTGTTTCTCATGTCAACTTGAACGTTTTTGGACTCTGTACATATCTTTGGTGGTTTGGATGATCGCTGTTGCAGATGCTTTGGTGGGATTTGGTCTGGTTTTTGAGGACACATGTGCTTTTTTGGCATGCCATAAGGAGTGCTGAGGCTGTGTGAGAAATCCGAGAAGAAGTCTTGCTTTTGCTGTGAATAGAAACATATAAACTGATATGCATTGATAAAAAATACAATGGGCAGGTTTTTATTTGCATTGCTTTCTCTATCTCCCTCTCTTCCTCAACCTATTGCAGTCCACTGCTGGACATAGGTCTCCCCCATTTTGCGCCAGACATCCCCGGTCCTCCGCTTTTCTCATCCAGCCTCCACCGGCGACCTTTCGCAAGTCGTCAGTCCATCAGGCCGGAGGGCGTCCTACGCTACGCTTGCCAAGACGCGGTCTCCACTTCAGAACTCGTCTGCTCCAACGGCCATCGGTTCTGCGACATACGTGACCAGCCTACAGCCACTTCAACTTGCTGATCCGGCCAGATATCCCGGTCCTCCGCTTTCCTCATCCAGCTTCCACCAGCGACCATTGCTTTATTCAATTATTATTCACCAATAACTGAATGAATATTTTGTTTATATATGTTATGGAACGCTAATGTCTTCATAGGACTTAGATCTGTTTTTAATAAGTGCAATGTGTCAAGATAAACATATTGTACCTTAAAGAATTAAGACAACACTTAAAACTCCACATAAAGTGTAAATTTTTATTACTACATTGCTCATTTACGATATATTTTTTCACAAATAACTAAATGTTAGACCCCACTTAATTACAAGGTAAATCTTGAAAATTCTTACCATAACATGTTCAATTTGTTTCATCAAACTCTCAGTCTTCTTTTCCAATTGTTTATTAAGCTTTTTGAATTCATCTTCGCGAGCTAAAAGATCTAAAGAATCCATTGAAGTATAAATAAAAATTGAAAGAGCAATATAGCTCAATTTAATAGTGAAACTATTGACATTTAAATGGTACAGAATTCAATTGACACGTTCCGGATAGTAATATATCACAGTACGGAGGACTTTTTAAATTGACTGCATTAATGTAAACAAATACATGCGTTGCTATGGTATAGTACGATTCACCAAAGAAGACCAAAAATGGCGGCCGTCTGCGCATGTACACTAATGAACAAAATACTTACATCAAAATAATATTTTTATTTGAATGAACTCATATAAACAAATTATATTATAAATGTTCAGCGCCTCAAAAAAAATTATTACTAAGTATAGTAAATTTAATCGCTGGCCTCGAATTGCATGATTCCCTCTATCGTGGAAGTTCCAGGATTCGATGATTTTGAGGTACTGGGGCCTGGTCCTGCACTAAAATGATCATCTTCAGATACTACAAGATCAGAAAAACCTGACGACGAAAAATCTTCCACTCGGATGATTAATTCTTCCGTCATCTCATCCACGATGTGATCACTTTTTATGTAATTTTTTTCTATACATTTTACTTTGTCACATAGTTTTTTCCATTCTTGTGGCCCCATTAGATTAACTTTTTCCTTAATAAAATTAATTACAAAACTTATATCCCACTTAACGTTTTTGCTACTTACATAACTTTTTACGGAGGCCCAAGCCATTTCAATAAATGGCTCAGCAAACTAAAAAAAATTACAATAAATAATAAAATGCAACGAAACAGTTTTCCTTCCGAGTGTATTCTAGAGTGCTGTCAGCGCGCCAAATTCAATATAGACGAATAGCGATACAGCAACCTTGTCCTCAGACGCGCGCCGACCAATGGCGTTGCCCCGCTCTTACAGTATTACTCCCGCCCCTCTGCCGTACCCCCAATAGGACCTAAAAAATGACTTCTGCGCATAGTCTTCTTTCGTGAATCGTACAATAATAAGATGTTGATCCTAACACGTACTCTTGAACGAGTCAAATAACGATCTATTAAGATTTTGAACACGTTTCCAAGATACTAATAAGTGCCATTTGTATAGTAGATCACTTTTTAAATTTGAAAAATAATAATCATTATCTCGTATTGTTAGATACCTACGTGTTTAAGTTGTTGTTGTTAAGAATGTGCTGCTATCTAGTGCGTAGTAACAGAACTACCAAACTTAATAGTTACTATTTATTTTTGTTTTCTCGATGACTCGTAAGTTATTGTAATAAGGTTCCATTTCGAGAGACGTTTACTGTTTACAGTTACCACAGCTTTATCGAGCATATTGTCAAAAACAGCTGTGCGCTGACCAATCACAGCCCGCTATCAGAATGTCAATATAAGACTGTCCTTGTCGCGCACACACACATAGAAGACCTTGACACATGCTTTGTTTCCCATATGATTCAATTCAAGGAAACCATTGATATTAACTTTAAAATATTGTGAAATACAGAAAGCTGAGGTTCAAAAACGAAAACTAAATATAAAATGCTTTAGTTCTATATTGAGATTAGCTCAAAAATGGTAATCAAGGTCGATGCAAAATGAGCGAGAAACTCAAGAGTAAAGGAGAGAGAACACAAATGGAGTATCATTTCCATCGATTTACCAATGGCAGCGAGGCAAGCTCAGCTGACAATTAGTTTGTGACTAGAGCGATTTGTCGTAAGACGTCGCTCCATTTCGCCTACGCGAATTTGTTGAAAATCACAATTTTGACGGCTTCGCTTGTCCGGACTAAGTGTTAAATTTAATAATGTATTTAAAGCGAAAAAGACACGATTACCGGAGTGTTATTTTATAGCGCTGGTTGAAGTGTGACCATCCAGTGAGCTGCTATTCTAAGGTAGGTATTAACTGCGTTCCTACCATATTTAGATTTCACACGAATTGTTCGTCACTCTTGAATTAGCTTTGAACCTTGCTTATTTAGAAAGTTAATGATAACACGCAATATAATGATGGTGCAGGCATAGTGCATTTGCAATACCGCTATTGCACTTCTGAAATTAGTTGCATTCTCGGCACTACTTTTTCTCCGTGTTTTACAGATTATTGTAGTTAAGAGTGTTTTGGGTTTACTATGTTACGTGGATTATGGAATTAAAATCAGCTGGTAGTACGTTTAGGTGTAAAGTTAATTTCGTTATGCCATTTTGTTTTCTTTGTTGCCAACGGGTTTAGCAGGTACCTTTTTATTTGGTTTGGCTCTACAGACCTGTTAATAGTGATGTGCTAACCAACATCGGATTTATCGATCTCTTTGTTCGCTTAGTGATGGCCTACTCTATTTGGCTCTGCTTTTTACGCATTTAAATGAATGTATTAAGTAGGTATCACGTAAAGTTTGCGCTAGAATAACGTGTAGTAATTATTTAATTAAATAAAACACGTGTTCCACTGACCTACTTCTACATTGTAAAATTTTAAAACGATTTGTATTGTGGTAAAAGATATGCTGAAAGTTATCTGTTAGTTATTTTAATTGTTATCGTTAGTAGAAAAACGGTAATAGCGTTATTGTAAACATAATGAGTTTTTAATAACATTCGTGTCTCTATGCGCAGAGACAAGATACTTTCATTTTTTAATATCTCGACATTTTTCTTTGGACTTCTATTGCTAAATTTCATTATCTTCGTAGTATTTCTTAGGACTGGTATTGGTTTATACAAGTCTTAAAATGGAGTTCTTTTAGTAAAAATAACACACAATTTCAAAACACTTTGTCCGTAGGTACTTTTATAGGTATATATATTGTAGAGTTAGACTTCCTTTGTCCTCCTTTGAATATTTTCGATGTAATATCGTAATACAGATGTAAATTTAATAAAGAAATAGGCATATATAATTTACATGAGACATTAAATCATCATCAGCCTAGGCTCACTGCAGGATACAGGCCTTTCCGCACAAGTAGTATTTACTAAAAATTTGAGTGCCTTTGACTGCCATCTTACCTGATGGAAAGTGTATAACTGTTATGTAGATTTTTTAGTTTGACCTATTCGAATACGAGATTTTAAAGTTCAAATAGGCTATAATAATTATGTTTTAAATTTTAATTTATTCTGTCAAGGTAACTATTTCCGCCTGTGAGTGGGTTAACTATAATATTATTAACGTATTATAATGAGTATCTAATATTTAATTCACTGTATGACCACTTGAAGCTTTAAGTACGATTAAGTGAAGAATTCATGAACTGGTAAGGTATTATTTTAGAAATGTGAGAAATAATGATACCTATAATGAAAGTGCACCTGATTTCATATCAATTATATGTACGCGTGTCAATTATTATAGATATATTAACAAATAATTAAAAATTATATTGTAGAAATATGTATAATTAAAATTTTGCTAACTATGGAAGATAAAGTAGGAAAACAAAAAATATTTATTTAAAGATATATTATTATTTTAGGCTCTTTGTAAATAAAATGTTTTGATATAATGTGAAGACTACATACAGTTCAATTTACATTAGATTTGTTTGAATATTATAAAACAATTGTATGAAAAATGCCATGCTCTACGCCATATTGGTTTTAGCAACTACTAGAAGCTGTATCTTATCAACCGTTGAGTGTACACGTGGTGATTGTTTTATACAGCTTATTTTACCTTTAAAACCTAAACAATTAGTCTTTAATAATTATGGATTTTGTCCAGTTAAAAACGTTATCGCTTTACCTATCTAATGTAATGGTTTAGACGTCAGCCACTACAGCAATGGTTCTGGGTTCGATCCCCGGGCAATACTAACATTTGTGTGCATTTCTGTTTGTAGAAAACATTTCCGCTTCTAATGGTCTGGGTGTTTCTTGTAAGTATAGTATTTTATCAGTTGTTAATACCCATATTACAGGCTTAGCATTAAAGTTTGGGGCTAGGTGGCGCTGTGTGAGTGTTTGAGGATATTTTTTTATTTACTTATAAATGAAAATGAAGTTTTTGGTTTGTTTTTCGTTTCCTCAGCCTAAAACACAGCTATTCACAGACCTATAGACGGGTCGCACCTGTTCTTCCCGTCGTAATACTTATCTGTAACGGACAAAGAATAGGTGAGATTATAGAACCGGCACACCCATGGTTTTCCAGGCAGGCATCCAGTAATTTTACATTGCTCTATGGGCGCTTGAGATCGTTTTGCATATCGCAAAATGTATACTGAAGTACATGAAAACGATTATTGTTTTTTAAGTAGGTTCATTGTCCATTAACTGCTCACAGATCAGCACCTTATCTGACAATAGAGTCAATGAATAACAATTGTTATTGTTACCCACATCACCAAGCCCTTGGTGAGATAGGTGTGTTATGTTATGAATTCATGTACACTAACATGCTGACTCCCTTGGTTTTTTTTATTGCTTATGTAGGCAGACGAGCTGGCGGCCCATCTGATGGAAAACGGTAACCGCCGCTCATGGACAACTGCAATGTTAAGGGCAAAGCCATGCCGCTGCCTATCAAGAGGAAAGGGCTCTCTTTAAACCTCGTTTGAAGAAGGACATGTCGTAGTTATTAGGGAACACCGAGGCTGTTCGTGTGTGTTGGTAAGGCAATGGTATTCATTCGACGCTTAATGGGGACATTTTTGATTATTTCATAGTCGGACAGGCAGACGATTCACCTTATTGTAAGTGGTCATCACTAACCGAAAGAGCAACGAGTGCATTGCCGAGTTTAGAAATGAGAGAAATGAAATTCGAGAAAGTGGGGTTTTGAACCAGCAAACATCAGTGACTCGCCAAAATACTACTTTAATTGTCGTCCATCTTCTGGTTACCCGACAGCAGCCACCACACTGACAAGGTGAAGCTTCAGATTTCAGTGCCCTCTGGTATTGCAAATGTACATGGGCAGCAGTGTCATTTACCGTCAAATGAACCGTTTGATCGTTTGCCTTAACAAAAAGTTGTAAATACCATCAGAGGCTAACAGCATAAAGTTCATTCGCAGGGTCTGGATACCTCAAATACGCATTGGTTCAGAATGGTAGCTGAAACTCCAAGGCTCCTCATTGAAAGTTATTAGACCGTTGTCCAGCCATGAAGCTCGTAGTAAAAGCACGACAGTTCTATGTCTGATTATTCAGGCATATTTATATATATTTCTACCTTGGCAATCTGATGGTTATGTCATACATTAGAGATCGAAGGTTCCTAAGAATTTTAGGTGCATATAGTACCTACGAAAACAGTAAACAATCTAACTTAAATTCACTTTGTTTTATTGTTTGGCCTATCAACGACCGGTTCTTCGTTCTTTAGTAACCTGCCCACTGTCATTTTAACTTGCTCGGTCTATAACAGTATATATCAGCAATTTCAAATCAAGTTCCTAATGTATCAATCAATGTCTATAACTTAATTTAAATATTGGTACTAATTGGTATTTGTATAAAGTAATATAACATTTTAAACATTACCGAATTTGTTGATAACAGTAGTTTTTGATTGTGGTTAAATGTACACATAACATGTTTTACGCATTAATTGATGAGTGTAATTAGGATGATATTAAGTAATAGTACAATAGGGATGTTAATTGATGAATCAAATGAGCTTCTTATTTCGATATATCAAAATACTTATTTCCAAAATTTTCTTTTGCATATAACAAACTTGACTAAAAACTTTGTCTAACATTTTGAAAGAAGATGAAATAATATTTACTTGATACATTTCCAAATACAAACTTATCCTTAAAAATAGAAATTTGTCTTCTTTAATTCTACCAAAATAGTTACCACTCAATACGGAGATATATTTTTTTAATGTACTTATATGACGATTTAAAGTAGAGTACAGTAATAAAATCAATAATATCGACTATTCATTTCGGTACATTTGTAACATTCATTATAAAAGCGCGCTAATGTAAAGTATCGATAAAATTATCGATGAAAGTGGCGTACATTGCGCATCACTATGTGTGTATGTGTTGCGGGTTTGTTGGCCTAGTATCCTGGGGTCAATCTACAGGGCCTTACCCCTTAGTTTGTCAGTGAATTGACGAAGATATTATGAACTATCAAACGGATATACAGTTCGAAATGGAGCGACTTTTGTGTAGTACGTAAAATGGGGACAGGAAAAAAAGTTTGATTTAAAACTTTTGTTTTATTTAGTTGATATATTAGTATTTGTAGATTTTGACAGGTGAAAATCGCGTATAAGGTGAACTGTCTGATGTAAACTGTTTGATTGTTATGCTACTACAAATAACTTATGTATGTTACATATCACTTTCTATCTCTTCTTCTTTTTTTCTTTCTTTCATCAGTGCTCGCCACTAGCGAAGAAACTGGAGGCCAACTGCGGCCAACAGTGAAATTTCACCCAAAAAAAAAAACCTGCCCAAACACAGATTTTTTCAGTACATTATAAAGAATGAAAAACATTTATTCGCCACATGGAACACTAGAAATAAAACATTAATTATTCGGCCTGCCCTAACCAAACTGAAAATAATCGAATAAAGTGTCATTAACTATGCGGTTTCCTCCGGGCTTCGAACCCACGTGAACCCTAAATGTAGTTTTCAAATAGGTACTAATACCTGACTATGCAAATGTATGAATAAAAAAAATGTGAACATTAGATTAAATTCGAGCAAAAACAAAACTTTTTGTGTTCAGTCATAGACAAGTTTTTTTCTGTTCACTCAACATGGTGATGCCTGTTTAGGCTATGCTAAAATGGCGGCCATGACGGAGTGAGACGGCACCAGTTTAGACTGAGACCGACATGAAATTAGCTAATTAATACCGTTTACTTCACTAATAAAAAGAAGACGTGGGTGATTGTTGTTTTTCGAATTATTAAAAGAATAGAGACTCAAACAATGAAAGTCTTTTCGCGTTACCATCGTCACATTACGAGATCTCTTTTTTCCCCAAACCTATGCTAGGTAAGGTAGCCTTAGTTATAGAAAAGGGTTTTTGAGAAGTTAAAAAGGGCTAGATTGAGCATCAAAAGATTTTCTGGTCTAAAAATGCTGAAATAATCATGTCATGAAGCCGTTTTTTTGGGGCGTATAAAAACCTCTTCATAACCGATGAAAGAGCACAAAAGTACTTGTTAGCATGTCGAAAACTTCGTACTTTGGTAATATTTTTAAGACAGTGAAAAAGAGCTAGATGGTTCTTTCGGCTACATCGTTAAAAAAAGTACCTTCAGTGTTGCCACTTAGCCCTTTTGTGGCTAGATCTAGCACTTTTTGATCGGTCAAACCATTTAAACATAAGGAAGCTTTGAATGAAATCTTCATTTTCATTTGACCTATACATATAACTTTGACTCACAAATCGGGAGGCGACATGAATAATTCAAATTAAAATATAATTCGTTGCGCAAATTCCAAATTATAATTTATTTTTTATTTTTTATTTATTTATTTATTTTTTATCAAATACATTTCAACATGGCCCTGGCTCCCAAGATAGTAAAATAACCGTGTTTCAGGAGCCAGTACTTCCCCTTAAAGTATAGATTACAATGATACATAAAGTAGGTACTAAATATTAAACATAAGCACTCTTTTTTGCACTACAATAGAACAAAAATAATAATAATAATAAAAAATATAGTTATAAATGAAAGAAAAAACTAAAAACTAGCGCAATTGGTTTATGTATTCAGTTGAATGTGGTGAAGTGCGTATGTCGTGTAGTGTGTATGTTGTATAGTGTGTGTTTTGTGTAGTGTGAGTATTTTGTGGGTGTATGTATTGATGGGTGTTTTTTTATATTACTTTGTTTTAGATCAGAAGAGCTTCAGTTGCATTATAATCAAGACATTTGATCCATTCATTTAATTTAACTTTAAGCTGATGATTGCTCAATTTGTAAATTTGGTCATACTTTGAATTAAAATAGTTATAAATATGTGGTGCAACAAAATTGTAGTGTCTTCCTGCAAATGAACTTTTTACCGTTGGGATAGGGAATTTAAAATTTCTTTTAATTGGTACAAATATGGTGGGTACAGTAAGGCGATGGTATCTACTAATACATTGACAAAGAAAGATTTTTCTTACACTGCGAACATTAGATTTGTCGTATAATAGTGAGGTTGGGTAGCGAAATGGAAGCGACAACATTACTTTCAGAACACTGCGTTGAGCTCGTTCTACTTCAAGCATATGTGTCTTACAAGCACCTCCCCATGAACAAATACCGTAGCTAATAATTGATTCGCACATAGCTACGTACACCTTTGAGAGTAGCTTTGAACTTGCTATACATCTTAAGTTTTTAAACATGTAGATTAGTTTTCTTACTTTTTTTGTCAGTTGGGCTATTTGTAACTTCCATTGTAATTTGTCATCAATTAAAATACCAAGGTACTTAATGCTACTGGACTTAGTAAGGCAGGAACAATTACAGTTAAGAAAATTAGTGCATTCAAAATTATGCAATCTTATAGAGAAGTTAGTAGGAGGCCTGGCTGCATTAGTTTTAGTAAAACACAAATACTTAGTTTTAGTGACGTTTAGTGATAGAAGACTCTTCGCGAGCCATGACGAAATCAGTGCCATTCCCTCTTCTGCCATACGTCTCAGGGCTTCCCAGGACCCTGCATGAAACAATATAACTGTATCATCAGCGTACATCGTCAGTTCTGCGTTGTCAACTTTTAGCTCACAGAGTTCATTGATGTAAGCCAAGAACAGAGTCGGGCCCAATGTGCTGCCCTGGGGAATTCCATATGAGCATGGCATGTCATCACTAACGTGACCATCCACTCTAACACACTGCATTCTATTCGTCAGATAACTGCGAAACCATGCCTGTGCTACCCCTCTAATGCCCATGTTATGTAGGCGCTTCAGTAAAATCTTTGTAGAAACTGTGTCAAAAGCTTTTTGAAGGTCCACAAAGACACCCAGGCACTTTTCACCATTGTCAACATGATTGCATATTTGCGATGTGAGTTTGAGGATGGAGTCTTCGGTTGATTTGCCTGTTCTAAAACCAAACTGATTGGAAGATATTAATTCGTTAACTTCTAGGTAAGACACGAGTCTTTTATTAACAATTTTTCCAAAACTTAAAAGTGTGCTGAATACAATCGAATGATTGATATCTTGTACGACCTATTTGGTGTAATGGTTAAGACGTCGGGTTCCGGGTTCGATCCCCCGGGCAATACAAACATTTGTGTGCATGAACACGTCTGTTTGTATTGGTCTGGGTGTTTCTATGTATAATATGTATGTCATCATCATCAGCTCATTAAACGTCCCCACCGAGGGGCACGAGCCTACCCGTATAGGGTGATTAGGCCTTAGTTCTCCACGCGGGCCCAGTGCGGATTGGACGACTTCTCACACAACCTTCGAATCTCTTCGCAGGCGTGCATGAAGGTTTCCTCACGATGTTTTCCTTCACTGTAAGAGCGACGGATAACGTACATATATTTTCGAAAATTCGAAAACACATTGGTACGTGTCAGGTTTTGAACCTCAGCCCTCCTGGTAGGAAGGCGACAGTCCACACCATTGAGCCACCGACGCTCAGTCGCACGTCAATATGTATGTAATAATTACAAAACAGTCTATAAGAAGTATGTATATCCATTGTTTAATATCTGTATTACAGGCTAATGCTTAGTTTGAGGCTAGATGGTGCTGTGTGTCAGTGGATATTAATTTATTTATTATATTTTTTGTTTCATAGGAACAAAGTGTGTAAAACACACACTTGTTCCTATGAAATGTGCTTCGAGATCCATTTACTGATCCTATGACTTCCTTACACTCTAGATCATATAACAAAAGTGAGATTATTATGTTTCTGTTATAGAATATGCAAATTTCCTTATATTTTTTCTTATAACAGTCACTATCAGTTAATTATCAAATTAAGCTTAAATTTGAGTTTCCAAATTTTTTTTTATGTTATAACTTATAAGTGTACAGGACGGTCTGGACGCTCACCTGATGGTAAGTGATACGCCAGACCATGACAGAGCGGCATTGAGGGAGACCAACAACTGATAGACAGTTATTATCCTCCATCAATGCCGCACTGCGCCCGTCACCCGAGACAGCAGATGTTAGGTCTCTTATACCCGGTAATTTCACTAGCTACAGTGCCTCATCCGAACACAAAGGTGCATAACACTGCTGTTTCACGGGACGATATCTGACACTGCGGTGGTACCTACCTAGACGACTCAGTATCGAGTCTACCACCTAGTAATATAATAAAAAAATACTTATGGTACCAAAGTGAAAATTAAATGTAATGTTAAGGATCTTTGTTGAAATAACGAAGATATAGAATGTTATAACTGGTTTCGTACGATAATGACGCCTAATGATTCGTAATGTCGTCATCATCAACGTGTAGTGTGAACTTAGTCATTGATTTACAAGAATGGCTTGACGGATGGTTCCCAGTACCCACGATTTATTTAGACTCACCAACAACACATGCATACCACCAGTGGCGTGCACACAGATTGTGAGTAGGGTATGCAAAGTGAGTCACTCACTTTGTGTAACGGCAATACTAATCGCAAAACCAATATATAATTTTCCTTTTTGTCAAATTGAGTGATGTTGATGACAGCAGATTGCCTTTGGTTTCAATGATTTAATATGTATGCGTCGGTGGCTCAATGGTGTGGACTGTCGCCTTCCTATCGGAAGGGCTGAGGTTCAAAACCTGACACGTACCAATGTGTTTTCGAATTTTCGAAAATATATGTACGTTATCCGACGCTCTTACGGTGAAGGAAAACATCGTGAGGAAACCTTCATGCACGCCTGCGAAGAGATTCGAAGGTTGTGTGTGAAGTCGTCCAATCCGCACTGGGCCCGCGTGGAATACAAAGGCCTAATCACCCTAAACGGGTAGGCTCGTGCCCCTCGGTGGGGACGTTTAATGAGCTTCCTCACGAAGTTTTCCTTCACCGTAAGAGTGTCGGATAACGTACATATATTGTTCGAAAATTCGAAAATACATTGGTACGTGTCGGGATTTGAACCTCAAGCCTCCCTGTAGGAAGGCGACAGTCCGCACCACTGAGCCACCGACGCTCTAATTCTGCCATATCAAAGGAAAAATTTAATTCGATCGGAAATCTATCGGTTGCATCGTCCTTGCAAACACTGCACGCGTCGTTGCAATCGATATGACCTAATTGTGCAGTTATACTGCAGGCTGGTTACTAAAAGCGTTCAACTCATGAATTGGCACTTTTCAGATTCGCATATCGACGGTAAAAAGCGAAACTGCTGTAAACCCCATATAAGTTATATGCGGGTTACAGTAGTTCGCTTTTACCGTCGATATATACGTTAATGAGCTTATGAGAGCACGAGCCTACCCGTAAAGGGTGAATAGGCCGTAGTCGTCCACGCGGGCCCAGTGCGGATTGGACGACTTCACGCACTAACTTTGAATCTCATCGTAGGCGCGCGCAGGTTTCCTTGCGATGTTTTCCTTCACCGTAAGAATTTGAGTTTCTTCCGTCATTGGTTTCCATTAATACTGCATCTGTCATGGCCAGGCGTGTCACTTACTTTACAGTTAAAGATACATTTTCGAGTTACTCACCGTCAGATGAGCGAACTGACCGTGACCGTCCCATTCACTTAATAAAATTCGATTTGTGAGTTATTCGCTTTTAGCTATATGTCGTCAGATTAAGTATGGCTGTTGTCAAGCCGCTATGTAGTGGAGGCCACTAGTAGCTGTTACCAATAGTTAGGTATCCCATGTCGTTTAGACGCGATGAATCCAATTCGCGATTGGTTCAATTCGCTGTTGGGCCAATTCGCAATTGGTCCAAAATAAAAGTATATACAGGAAGAAACAAATGGAATCATTTATTTATACAAAGTATCTTGATGCCATAAATTACTTAAGTATTAGTTTCATATTAACCCTAATAACAAATTTATACTAATATATAAAGCTGAAGAGTTTGTTTGTTTGTTTGAACGCGCTAATCTCAGGAACTACTGGTTCGATTTGAATAATTCTTTCAGTGTTAGATAGCTTATTTATCGAGGAAGGCTATAGGCTATATATCATCACGCTACGAGTAATAGAAGCAGCAATGAAAATGTTTCAAAATCGGGAGTATTTTTCATACTTGAGCTCCGCTGCGTACGCTGCGTAAACGGTTAAAGTTTCACAAAAGTCATGTATGAGAGTATTGTTCTCCTTTTAAAGGTCTACAAAAAAGTCCGCGACAGCATATGTCTATCTTTTAAGGTTAGCTCACTATAACATATTTTTTGCTAAAAAAAATCTGAAATTGACCCCGAAACCTTTAAAGTTGGAGTGAGGGGAAATCCTATGTATAGCGATAAATGTAAGTACCGTGTTATCCCGAATTTAATGCGAGCGAAGCCGCGGGCAAAAGCTAGTAAATAATAAAAACAAAAGTAACTTTATAGAAAAATAGTACCTTCTTAGCACGAAGTTACCCATTAGATTGTATTTCTTCTCACTTTGTGATTTTATAAAACGTATACCTCTCACCTCTTCCTAAAGCCCTAGTACTTTTAAAACTGTTTTATACGGTTTCATAAGTTGACGTCATAAGATAGCAACTAATTGGTTCCTATTAAGCGAATCACAAATTCAACCGAAATGTATGCGATGTATGTCCAGTCATTTGTTAAAATACTTCTTAGTTATTCATGGAGTCCAACCAACCAACCACTTTTTAAAGTAGTACTTTAAAAAGTGGTTGGTTACGTTTTTTATTCTTGATGTCACAAGATGGCAACTAAGCGACTCCATTATATAGACCATTGGTGTACCGTAATCGATATAAACCAATTATCAAATTATCTGCTTAGTTGCTGACCTATTGCGTAATTAAAAACTGAATTGTGAAAGTTATTGCAAACAATAATTGCACCCTTGGCATTAAAGCATGCAACTCGCATGATATGAATGTAAAGGTTGTGTGACCTTCGTTTGATTGCTCGTTGGATAATATAACATAATCTTTTTTGACGACCCATTTTGTGTTGCGGTTGTCGACTGCAACACCAAGGGTTCCGGGTTCGATCCCCTCGCAGTACAAACATTTGTGTGCATGAACATGTCTGTTTGTAATGTTCTGGGTGTTTCTATGTATAATATGTATGTATTTACAAAAAAATGTATATATGTATGTTTATCCGTTGTTTAGTACTCATAATACGGGCTTCACGCTTAACTTGGGGCTAGATGGCGCTGTGTGAATGTCAGTGGATATTTATTCATTTATTAGAAAATCAACCATCAACACACGACAATCTTACTTAGTAGATCTTAGTCTTAATCTTACATTTTTATTGGGCCGTAATCACCCCGCGCTTTTCAGTGTGGGAAGGCCTGTGCCCTGCAGTGGGCCTTTATAGGCTGATGATGGAACTGCCACGCCCGGGCCTAATGCGTATTGCGTGGGTTTTTATCTTAGATATACAATAAACTAACTATATGCAAATACTTACTCAAAAAGTGTCCGCGACAAAAGTCTGCCCATCGCGTCAGTTGGGCAGAATTTTCATTCATAATCACGTCGCTCGCTACATGTCATAATGACAGTAGTGAGCTCGTTCTTTTGATTTTGTTCTCTTTCTAGGACGCATCAGCATCATCATCAGCTCATTAAACGTCCCCACCGAGGGGCATGAGCCTACCCGTATAGGGTGATTAGGCCTTAGTCGTCCACGCGGGCCCAGTGCGGATTGGACGACTTCACACACAACCTACGAATCTCTTCGCAGGCGATGAAGCCTCACGATGTTTTTCTTCACCGTAAGAGCGTCGGATAACGTACATATATTTTCGAAAATTCGAAAACACATTGGTACGTGTCGGGATTTGAACCTCAGCCCTCCCGGTAGGATGGCGACTAGGACGCGTTAAGGTCAAAATCTAAATGAATAATTTTAAGTTCTATATAAACTAATAATATACGTACCTATATGTCATGGGGCTCGGACATTTTTTGGTTGGCGTTTCTTTGTGAACCAAACAATTTTTTTTATCTTACAAATCGATTAGGACGGACAGGGCGCTCACATGATGAAAAGTGATACGCCTTACCGTGATAGAGCGGCATTGAAGAAGACCAACAACTGATAAACAGTTAATTATTCTCCATCAATGCCGCACTGCGCCCGAGACAACAGATATAATTAATACCCGGTAATTTCACTTGCTACAGTGCCCTCATCCCGAAACACAAGAGTGCATAACACTCTTATTTGGCGGGACGATATCTGTCACTGCGGTGGTACCTACCTAGACGACTCAGTATCGAGTCTACCACCAAGTAAATCTAGTTATAATGTTACCATATGTTACCATATTGTTCCAAGACAATATGGTAACATTATATTCAAAAGTACTAGGATACCAGGAGTGTGTGACAGGTGCATTGTTTACTGTTCGCAAATTGAAATGAGTCTGACAGGCGATTGACCTCCCGACGGGTCGGTGACCTCGGCACTGGACATCCATGCGCTTTATGTCAGCCTGGTACTTCGTATCAATTTTTTTATTAAATTAATAACTTAGTAACTGTTTGGTCTAACAACAGCTCATAGTACTCAAATACGAAAGGGACATCATGGTTTTGTTGCAAAGTTATGACGTGATAATTTTTAGACATCTATTCCAGTATTTGGGATTATTGTAGGTAGATACGAATTGGTGGTTTACGGCCCAAACTGCCCATGCTGCCTGCGAAGGCCTGATCCCAGCAATGGGACGATATAGGCTGACGATGATGATAATTGAATAATATACGCCTTAAATAGCTGGTGAGTTAAGCAACTATCTCAGTAGTCGATTATGGGATGGGTGACCGAAAAATATAGGTCAAATATGTATGTGCTAATTGGTGTAAAGTAAATAACAAATATCAAAACACGCAGTAGCATTAAGCTACTAAACTTATTTATTTACTTGTCTTTGTAAATACATACAGAATCATTTAATATATTGGTGATTTTTTGGGTTGTCTGGCCGCACAGGGTATGCACTGCTTATTTGAATATATGGAATGCAAGCCACTGACTGCTAGACATAGGTCTCCCCATTTTGCGCCAGATATCCCGCTCCTCCGCTTTTGCTTGTATTTTTCTCTTATTTTCTGATCTTGTTTTGTTTTTTACTTGATGAAAAACGAAAATTTTCAGGAAAAAACGAAAGTGGTTTCATAATTGTCTGTACATCTAAAAATAAATTTCCTCAAAAATTTACTTTGAAACTTCTTTGTTCAACTGAACTGTTGGCTTCAGTGCAATTATATACCCTCGCGGTCTTTAAATAAAACACTTATTTCATTGTATTGCGTAGTTAGGAAGTTTTTATAGAAATATGAGTTTTACGCAGTTGATAACATATGCTTTTGTTATCGCCTATGAAAGTGGTCCCGTTGACAGATAGTCCTATTCAGATTTGGTAATGCCAAAGAAAGTGGGCACATCGGAAACTAGGTCTAAACTAATCTTTAACTAGGTGGTAGACTCGATACTGAGTCATCTAGGTACGTACCACCGCAGTGCCAGATATCGTCTCGGGAAACACGAGTGTATGCACTTTTGTGTTTCGGGATGAGGGCACTGTAGCTAGTGAAATTACCGGGTATGAGAGACCTAATATCAGTCGTCTCGGGTGACGGGTGCATTAAACTTAATTCACCTGAGGTTATTCACCCAGGTGAACTAAATACAGTTTTAGTAATTATGAAACACCTGGGTGCATTAATTATTTGTGCCGTTTACTTAGTTAACCAATGTGTCCTAAAAACACTAAGTAAATCTGGAACGGGGTGTTGACGGATTATGACACGTGCTGTTATTATTTCCTCTAACACTGCATCTGTCATGGTCAGGCGTATCACTTATCAGCAGGTGAACAGTCTCTGCTAGGTTTTTTAACATTTGAATCTTAGATCAATGATATACTGTATATATAAAGGTAGATACGCCATCCGTCCCTCAAACACGAACCGTCGAAGAGAGTACAGTTTGTTATGTTTTGTTTAGGTAAATGTGTTCGAAATATGTGTCTGTGTGTCGCTGCATTCCGAACACTTTTTTCGATTGTTTTGTGAGCATATCACGAATCTATACTTTTGACATCATTGTCTTCGATAAACAATGAACTAACCAGACGTACAATCACGAAGAAACAGCAACCGAAATATCTCCGAGCCGCTTGACACATACGTTGACTTATTGTTATATTTATGACATAAAATAATTCATTAAAATTTCGAACTTAAAGCGCCATTAAGTGGGTACAAAACAAAATCACGAGCATACTACAATGTCACTATGACATGTAGCGAGCGAAAAGATTATGAATGAAATTTTGCCCAACTGACGCGATGGGCATAATTTTGCTGCGGACGCTTTTTGATTGCGATTGTTCATCTGGTTAATTTATTGTTAATCTCAAAGTCAAATCAAAGTAATAAGGTTATTCTATGATCATCATCATCAGCTCATTAAACGTCCCCACCGAGGGGCACAAGCCTACCCGTATAGGGTGATTAGGCCTTAGTCGTCCACGCGGGCCCAGTGCGATTGACGACTTCACACACAACCTCGAATCTCTTCGCAGCGCGTGCATGAAGGTTTCCTCACGATGTTTCCTTCACCGTAAGAGCGTCGGATAACGTACATATATTTTACGAAAATTCGAAAATACATTGGTACGTGTCGGGATTTGAACCTCAGCCCTCCCGGTAGGAAGGCGACAGTCCACACCACTGAGCCACCGACGCTCTATTCTCTATACACAGAAATAAATATTTAGTTAACAATTGCGAATTTTTTAACAAAGGAAACCTATTATGAATTAAACCACTTTAAAAGGTAGACAAAGGATAATTGGACTAACACCAAATTATTCGCACAAGTGCATTGCACTCTTGCAGTCAATGGACATCCGTTTTTTCTCAAGCGGTCTGTTTATATGTCTCTCCATGATTGGGATAATGAAATGACTGGTGTGAGTCAATATTTATTGTGAGCCACGTTTAGGCGTCGGTGGCTTATTGTGTGGACTGTCCTTCCGATCTGGAGGGCGCAGGTTCAAATCCCGCCACGTACCAATGTGTTTCTGAATTTTCGAAATTATGCGTACGAAATCCGACGCTTTTACAGTGAAGGAAAACAAAAAGAGGAAACTTGGCACGCCTGACAAAAAGATTCAAAAGGCAGTGCGTGAAGTCGGCCAATCGGCACTGGGACTGCATGGACGAAGGCCTATACACCCGCGTACGGCTAGGCTCGTGCCTTCGATAGGGACGTGAAATGAGCTGATAATGATAATGAAATCTAGGCAGTCTGGTCTCCCGTGAAAGTGGTCCCATCGCAGATACGTCATCAGCCCATAACGTCCAACTGCAGGGCACAGGCAATCTCGTACCTCCTCATTACCATGAGGAGATTACTTGGTATAAGAGACCTTACATCTCTGGTCTTGGTTGACGGGTGCAGGGCAATGATGGCGGAATGACTACATTAATTGCCTTAACACTGCATCAGTCATGGTCAGGCGTATCTCTGACCACCAGAACAGTGATACGCCTGACCACCTGACCTGGTCAAACACCTGATGCTGACGGAAACAAGTTCAAGGTCTTATGTTGCTCAGGTTTTTAAATGACGTTTTTGGCATGGCTTCCACGCCTGAAGGAAGAGTTTCAGGTTCAAGCACCGCTGTTTAAATTTACGCTTCGGCTCGCAAGTACCAAAATAAACACATGCTTATGCCGCTAATATATATCTTTTGTCCATGACTTCGCTCGCGGTGTATTTGTATAAATAAAATAATATCCACTGACATGACATTCACACAGCGCCATCTAACCTCAAACTAGTTAGTTGACAAAATTACCGCAATGGCTATGTTTATTGCGGGAAAATATACCATGGGCTACACAGCGTGGCACAACTCATTAAATTATCAAGGAAGCAATGTTATATTTATGAAAATTAAATCCGGTATATAGCCTAAGTAAAGGTGTGCAGATGTGTGTGGAGGTCTTAAGTACAAAGACCCCGTCAGTCTAGACTCCAGACGACCTGAACAAAAAGGTGGGGGGCATGCGAACAGCTGATCGGGAAGTTTAGTTGCGTCCGGGACGTCTGTTGATACGGACGTGTTGACTGTTGCGGCTTTTTTCAAAGCTTTGTGTTCTTTGTTTACAAACTGCAGTTCCAAATTCAAATTTGAAGTTAATTTTATTGGAATCGAATTAATTTGCCAGTGCTATAATTTTTATTACATAAATACGATTACAGCTTTCTCGTAATTAGGTATTTTAAAATGAGTAGTTTTTCGTTTTTTAATAATTTGGTGGACTTTCGTGTTTTTTAATAAATGTAATTCGAAAAGTAAAGTAATAGTGATAGGTAATAAGATTTAGATGTGTAACAAAAAAAGGCAATAACAAAAAAATATGTAGTGTCTTGTAATGTTTTTATACCGAACGAGAAAAAAAAAAAAACCAGTGCTGTGAATGACTGTGATAGAAAAATAATTTGTGATCCATCGCATGGCAATAGTTGAATGTATTAATTTAATAAAAATGTTTTGCCTTTTTGGAACCCGTAAGTACATTTTTAAACAATCAAATTACTCGACTGTATAACGTTCGTTTGAACATTTCGTCTTCAAGCTATCGCAGTCCACTGCTGGACATAGGTCTCCCCATTCTGCGCTAGATATCCCGCTCCTCCGCTTTCCTCATCCAGCCTCCACCAGCGACCGCCCGCAAGTTGTCGGTCCCTCGGTCCCCCGGTCCTACGCTACGCTTGCCGTGACGCGGTCTCCACTCCAGAACTCGTCTGCTCCAACGGCCATCGGTTCTGCGACATACGTGACCAGCCCACTGCCACTTCAACTTGCCGATCCCGAATATATATTTTTTTAACAATAAACACTAGTAAAAGAGCGTCGGTGGCTCAGTGGTGTGGACTGTCGCCTTCTACCGGGAGGGCTGAGGTTCAAATCCCGACACGTACCAATGTATTTTCGAATTTTCGAAGATATATGTACGTTATCCGACGCTCTTACGGTGAAGGAAAACATCGTGAGGAAACCTGCACGCCTGCGAAGAGATTCGAAGGTTGTGTGTGAAGTCGTCCAATCCGCACTGGGCTCGCGTGGACGACTAAGGCCTAATCACCCTATACGGGTAGGCTCGTGCCCCTCGGTGGGGACGTTTAATGAGCTGATGATGAAACACTAGTTTATTTTTCAAAATATAACAAAATTGGATTATTTACGATATACATTTTTTAATATCAACTTAAACTTAGTAAATAGATATATATTTTTTAGATTGTTTCTCAAATTTGTCAAAAGAAACATTTAAGGACTATAAATAACTATAAAGTTAATAAGGCGGCCAATAAAAGGGTTTAAAAGTTAAATGAACGCACCTAACCCTCCCTTTGTAGTCTGCACGTTGACCTAGGTTCGGTCTGGATTTAGTCTAGACTTGTGTTTACTATTGTTTGGGTGCCATGCTTTCACTTAGTTTGTAGTAAAAGTCAAAATACATTTATATAATTTAGACGAATTGAAACAAAAGGGAAATAACTGTCATAAAACAAGAAACATAAAAAAATACTATTTAAAAAACTTAACATTGCAGTCAATATGTTAAAAAACAAAATATCCATATTATTATATAGAGTAGGGCCCAATCTCCACATGGCCATGCTGTGTGCGAAAACCTGTGTCCTGCAGAGCAACGTTTTAGGCTTGTTGGTTGAATATTTCGTATCTCCAATTAACGCGTGTTATAATTATAAATGTGTGAGATACGACAATAACATAGTCATCGTCAGGTCATTACACACCCCCACCGAGTGGCACGAGACTACCTGAAGTGTTCAGGCCTTAGTCGTCCACGTGGGCCCAGTGCGGGTTGGACGACTTCACGCACAGCCTTTGAATCTCTTCGCAGGCGTGCATGAAGGTTTCCTCGCGATGTTTTCCTTCACCGTAAGAACGTCGGATAACGTACATTTTTTTTAAATCGAAAAGATTTTGGTACGTGGCGGGATTTGAACCTGTACCCTCCAGATCGGAAGGCAACAGTCCATACGTCCATAAGCCACTGGCGCACTAACGTACTATGTATAAACACCCGATCCCTCAGTCCTTTGTAGTCTGAACGTTGACCTAGGTTCAGTCTGGAACTAGTCTAGACACATCTATAACTGGCTGTATCACTGCTGGCAAGTCTCCTCGATTTTGCGCCAGAAAATGATAAATATATTTAAAAATATTATATACGTAAAATATTTAATTATCAATCAGCTCATTAAAACTTCCCACCGAGGCACGAGCCTTCCCGTATAGGTTTAGGCCTAGTCGTCTACGCGGGCCAGTGCGTGGTGACGACTTCACGCACAACCTTTGAATCTCTTCGCACGCGTGCGCAGGTATCGTCGCGTACATATAACTAAAATTAGAAAACTTGGTACGTGCGGATTGAACCTGCACCCTCAGATTGGAAGGCAACAGTCACACCAATGAGCCCACCCGACGCACTGAGATATAGAATAAATTAAAACATTTTTTTGTTTCCTTTCTGTATTGTGTTTTGTATGTATGTTATGTAATGAATTGCGTAATTGTTGGTATTGTTGTGTATTTCAGTGTTCAAATAAATGTTCTGTTTATCAATCTATCTATACTAATATATAAAGCTGAAGAGTTTGTTTGTTTGTGTTTGAACGCGCTAATCTCAGGAACTACTGGTTCGATTTGAATAATTCTTTCAGTGTTAGATAGCTTATTTATCGAGGAAGGCTATAGGCTATATATCATCATGCTACGAGTAATAGAAGCGGAGCAGCAAGAAGAATGTTTCAAAATCGGGGTATTTTTCATACTTGGAGCTTCGCTGCGTACGCTGCGTAAACGGTTAAAGTTACACAAAAGTCATAGTATGAGAGTATTGTTCTCCTTTAAAGGTCTACAAAAAAGTCCGCGACAGCATATGTCTATCTTTAAGGTTAGCTCACTATACATATTTTTTGCTAAAAAAAATCTGAAATTGACCCCGAAACCTTCAAAGTTGGAGGGAGGGGAAATCGTATGTATAGTGATAAATGCAAGTACCGTGTTATCCCGAATTTAATGCGAGCGAAGCGGGGCAAAAGCTAGTATACAATAAATGGGGGCGTTGTGACTAGCGCGTTTCGGTTCATCATAAATATAAATAAATGTCCACTGACATTTGGCATTCACACAGCGCCCATCTAGCCCAGGTTAAGCGTGAAGCCTGTATTATGGTACTAACGGATAATGGTACTCAATATACATTTTTTTTACAATTACATATATACATAGAAAAACACCCAGACCAATACAAACAGACATGTTCATGAAATGTTTGTACTGCCCGGGGACGAACCCGCGAACCCTGGGTGTAGTTTCAACCAAACACCAAATAGTCGCATTGTTTAAAAACACTCCTGCTTTCCCGCGGACGATAACAGGCACTGCGGTGGTACCAAGACGACTCAGTACCGAGTTTACACCTAGACGATCCATTTGGTGTTGCGATTGAGAGGTCCGCTGCAGCACCAAGGGTTCCGGGTTCGATCCCCGAGCAGTACAAACATTTGTGTGCATGAACATGTCTGTTTGTAATGGTCTGGGTGTTTCTATGTATAAAAGGTAGGTATTACAGAAAAAAAAATGTATATAAGTATGTTTATCCGTTGTTTAGTACCCATAATACAGGCTTCACGCTTAACTTGGGGCTAGATGGCGCTGTGTGAATGTCAGTGGATATTTATTCATTTATTAGAAAATCAACCATCAACACACGACAATCTTACTTAGTAGTCAATGTAACTTAATCCTATTCGAAGCCTTGCCGAGCCCAAGGTTTTCGAGTGGGCGTAATGTTTATTGGATAATTACTTATACAATACTCTGTATCTATATATAACTAGCTATTCCCCGCGGTATTACTGTTGCCCTCCTACCGGGAGGGCTGAAGTTCAAATCCCGCCACGTACCAATGTGTTATCGAATTTACGAAATTATATGTACGTTATCCGACGCTCTTACGTTGAAGGAAAACATCGTGAGGAAACCTGCGCACGCCTGCGAAGAGATTTAAAGGTTGTGCGTGAAGTCGTCCAACTGCACTGGGCCCGCGTGGACGACTAAGGCCTGTACACCCGCGTACGGGTAGGCTCGTGCTCCTCGGTGGGGACATTTTATGAGCTGATGATGATGATAACCCGCGTTATAAGATATTATCCCGCATTATAACATAATCTGAAGTCGCTTCGCTAAGACACGCGACGCGCGGCCATCGCCCAGTAAAACATTAGTTTATTTATCCAAAAACAAATTGTCTTAAATAATAGTAGCCTATGATTTTTTATTACATCAGCTACCTGCCAAAAAAGTCCCGTCCAAATCCATCCAGCCGTTACAGAGATTACCCGGAAGAAAGAGATAGACATACAAAAATTTTTAAATTGTTGTTAAATCATATGTACCGCATATATACGGTACGTATGATATATTTATGCATGAAAAATGAAATGTCTTTTCTTTAATAGTTATTTATTTTATTTTTCTTCTTTTGCAGGTGAGTGCGTGAACTTCTTCGAGAAATGCGAGAGAGATGATGGGCCGGAAACCGTGAGTTTGATGTTTTTAGAATATGTCAAAATACTGTTATATTGTAAGATGGGTACTTCCACATTCAATCACCATTTTTTATACCATTAAATATTTATCCATTTTCTACCAGCCAGTAAAAAGTATTCCACCCCAACCAAGTTGGAAGTACCCTGTAAGATAAGTGGCGGCTAGTGCGTACTGTTGACGATCGCACAGGTCAAGCAACTGTTGAAATGGTCACCTGTTGGATGGGTCACCGAATAATATTGTCGTGTATATCCGTGCGTCCGTTTGTCACGTGAAGCCGTCGGTGCCGGCTACAACCTTAGGATGGTAGTCGGTATCACCCATCAATCCACATTGCACCCGCGTGCTGGGTGACGGCCCAATCTCCCCACAGTCACGGGAAGACCTGTCCCTGCCGTGGGACGTTGTAGGCTGATGATAAATAAGATTGCCGGGGTCCCAAATTTTTTAAAATTTATATTTGAACGAGACGGTCAGCTCGCTCACCTGGTGGTGATACGTCTGACCATGACAGAAACAGTGTTGAAGGAAATTTGTAATATTAGGTACTCGTTATTTTCCGTCAACACTGCTATGCACCCGTCACCCGAGACGACAGATTTTAGGTCTCTTATACCCGGTAATTTTACAATAGATATTCCGGATTTAAGCTAAGGTAAACCTAGCTGGTCTACCAGACTACATATTAATTAAATTGCCCCGTAATAAACAGAGCTATACGAGCCATTATGTAATGTATGTATATAAAACGCCTTCTGCGCTGAATACGGGGCAATTCAAAAAACCTCGTGCATTGACTCACTGGTCTAGCGTAACTGTATTGGTGACGTCATTCGATTAAATTCTAAATTCAAACTAGGCAATAGGATTCTAAATTTAAAATTAAGAATCGAATTAATGATAAATGAAGCTTTTTAATTTGCATTATTTTTTAATAAGTTATTTTTAATTAAACACCTTTAAATTGAATTGATAAATAATCACCTACTATTCGTTACAGTTATTTTTATAGGTTTATAATAAATCATTTTAATTGAAAGAATTGTGAATTGTGAAAAGGTAACAAATACCTGGGGTATTGAAATTCGAACGCAAACCATAAAACAATCTGATTTTTTATATTCGATATTTAAAACACTCATTCTCATTATATTTTCTTACATGCATTTTAAAAATTTAAATATATATTTATCCAGATGTAAAATATATATGTAGCTATTTACATTTTTACACGTTTACAGTCTTTTGGTACATTCTTCCACTAGTTAAGCTAACACTGTAATTGAAAGTGGTGTCGACTTGTAATTCTTTTATGCATTTAGCAATAAGGTAAAAATATATGTTAAATTAAGGTATAATGCATAGATGTGAGTAGACCAATAAATAAAAAAAATTATCTAACACAAACTAACAACTATAGCTTTACGATTATTCAAATCTGGCTGCATACTAAATTCCTCCGCCCCATTCACGGTCCTATTTAAAAAAACACAATTACTGTCTATGCCCCAACATGGTCAATAACGTTGCACAGAGGTCGCACACATCGCTCCTTGAACTTTTGACTTCTATTGTTTTTGGGCTGGGCTCTTGCGCGTCGATATTATCTATAGATCTCTATCTTTTGAATATGTTAGGTACTAGCTTATGCCCGCGGTTCCGCTCGCATGGAATCCGGGTTAACACGGGTTTTCTTTCTTTTCTTCACTACATATTATTAAACAGAGTCGCCTTCTTGTCCCCATGTCCCTATATCCCTATGTGCGCTGACATCTTTAAATCTACGGAATGGTTTTTGATGCGGTTTTTTTAAATTGATGGATTGATTCAAGAGGAAGGTTTATATGTATAATGACATCCATTAAATAGTGAAGAAATAAAAAATAAATTAAAAATAAAATGTTTATTTCGCTAAAAGTGTACAAACATACATTTGTATAGGCCAGTGTCTCCTTTTAAGCAAAAACATGCCTGTATCAGGAGACACCGCTCTTCCATTCTTTACATACATTCATGGACACCTTCAAGTGATACTGTTATTTTTGAGGTTTCTAATGTAATGTCGTCAATAATTTCTTTTTTTTTCCGTTTACATTGCAAACGCAGGCGAACCCTATAAGATATATCAGATAAAGTATGTACTAAGTATTGTATACATTGAACGGTCTACATAAAACTGCCATTGTATATGTCACAGACATCCGAATATACAATTAGACTGGACAAGCCGCCAAGTTTATAGGCAGTCCCAGTGTCGCAATTTCTTTTCGGTTCTTACCTGTGAAAAGTTATTATATTTCTTGGTAAATTTACTGATTCATTGCGATGATGGCATGTTACAATTCCACAGGATGGCATTTTGGAAAAAGACGGTAATTTCTTCTAATATTCGTGCGTGTCTCGTGTCACAGAGCGTAAACTGGCAGCCAGTGTATGCTCGTTGAGCTTACATTTGTCGCACTTTAAACGCGGCTTGCCCCATCTCCTGTATTGGGAAATCTGTGGTATATGTCTATCTATAATGGATATCCCACAATAACATTTTTTTGTTATTTACTTTCTACAACAAATAATGGCAAATTTTCGAAGCGATTTTAACCAATACAGCATTAATCCTTATCCAATAAAATACCTTAAATAAACTGTTGATTCAATGTAGATCTATATGACCTATACAAAGTCAAAGTCAAAAACATTTATTTCAAATTAGGCTTACAAAAAGCACTTATGAACGTCAAAAAATATACAAAAATATAATAAAAAACGATTAAAATACTAAACTAAAAATATGAGTTTTGATGCTTTGAAAATACAGCATATGATTCAAATGAATGTTTTCGAAGATATTACAGATTAAAAATTGCGGTAGGTACACAGCGTTTGCGGCGGTACCGGCCGACATTTATTTTTACGAGGCAACATTTATTTTAAAAACCTTTATTTTTGAAAAATAAACCAATGTTGTGGCTGTTGACAGATGCGCGTTAAATGTCTTAATATTTGTGGGTTTCCATATAAACACTGGCCGAATTTTGACACACTTTTGTTGTAACCGAGACTCGTCCGTAATTTTTATACGTCCATGTAAGTGGTATTGTTTTTATTTCATCATAGTGTTGTATGTTGGCAAACCTTGAACACGTTTCGATTGTTCTTTCGCACACGTTTTTTCAGGGTTGGCACCACTGAGTAGCGCTATTTATATATGTTTAAGTTGGCAACAAAATCACATCGTCTTACCGGACAAGAAAAAAATATAATTAGATAATTGCAAAAACATTTTTTTTAAATAAAATAGTTTATATGTAATAAATGTGGTACACAACATTGAGCAAATCACACTTTTTTTTTCGAATTGACTACTGGTGTTGGCCGCAGATGGGCTTTACAGCTTCCCGGGCGCGTGGCGAGCGCAGATGGCTCTCAGCCTTAAACATTTACACAACGAGTCTAAGGGCGTCCCAGATCGGGACTCGAACCTCGGCTAAGGGCGTTGCGGGGGTAGCAGATCACACATTTAGCTAGCTTTTCCCAATGCTATTCTGTATATATCAAGGTAGATACGCCATTCGTGCCTCAAAAACGAACCGCCGAAGAGGGTACAGTTTGTACTCTTTTGTTTAGGTAAATGTACGCTCATTCGAAATATGTGTATGGGTGCTGTGGCTGCATTCGGAACACTTTTTCGATTGTTTTGTGAGCATATCACGAATCTATACTTTTTACATCATTGTCTTTTCCACGCAGTTTGGCTATAGGAAGACCTTTGGCCGCCTTAAAGCGCCAGACACAATAGATTTTATATTGAGGAAGTAGGCTAATCTGGGATACCTTGCGTTGTCCAGCCGTGGGCTTCTCAACATGTTGGACAACCCTATTCATGGTCGGCCTCGCGGATCGCGTGCGCACAAAGAATGTACACTTTTACAATAAACACATAGTTTCTGTTTGTATTTATGTTTCCTTTGTTACGATTTCACGTGGAATTCGGTTTATTATTAATGTTTCATAAAGTACAGTAATGATTAAGTCTTACCCACGTGCTTCTTCACTAATTCAAAAAAAGATTTACAAAAATCATCCTCATCATCATTAGCTCATAATACGTCCCCACCGAGGGGCACGAGCCTACCCGTATAGGGTGTATAGTCCTTAGTCGTCTATGCGGGCCTAGTACGGATTGGCCAACACGCACAACCTTTGAATCTCTTCGCAGGCGTACACACAGGTTTCCTCACGATGTTTTCCTTCACCGTACGAGCGTCGGATAAACTTAGATATAATTTCAAAAATTCGAATTACGTGACGCGTTTTGAACCTGAACCCTCCGTAACTAATACGCCTGAACTTGCAACCTGTGGCCTTGAACGAGACCAACAACTGAGAGACAATCCTCCGTCAATGCCGCACTGCGCCCGTCACCCGAGACAGCAGATGTTAGGTCTCTTACCCGGTAATTTCACTAGCTACAGTGCCCTCATCCCGAACACAAAAGTGCATAACACTCGCGTTTCACGGGACGATATCTGTCACTGCGGTGGTACCTACCTAGACGACTCAGTACCCAGTCTGTGGTAGACTAGTAGATGTTAAATATGAATAAATTATCTTAACACAAGCATTGGTTGCAAACAAAGGATGGCAATTCTCACAGATTTCCCAATACAGGAGATGGGGCAAGCCGCGTTTAAAGTGCGACAAATGTAAGCTCAACGAGCATACACTGGCTACCAGTTTACGCTCTGTGAGACGAGTCAAGACGCACGAATATTAGAAGAAATTACCGTTTTTTTCCAAAATGCCATCCTGTGCAATTGTAACATGCCATCAATGCAATGAATCAGTAAATTTACCAAGAAATATAATAAATTTTCACAGGTAAGAACCGAAAAGAAATTGCGACACTGCCTATAAACTTGGCGGCTTGTCCAGTCTAATGTATATTCTGATGTCTGTGGCAATTCTATTGTTTATATAATATAATTAATGTATTTAAGTACGTAATTCAAGGCAATAGTCATATTAAATAACACGTGTAGACATAAGAATAAATGAAGGGGTTTTTGTATACATTATGTGCTTGTTATGAACACGATTGGTTTTGAATAGTTTGAATTTTACTTATATTTGAATTGAGTTGAATTTCATGTGTCATCATCAGCTCATTAAACGTCCCCACCGAGGGGCACGAGCCTACCCGTATAGGGTGATTAGGCCTTAGTCGTCCACGCGGGCCCAGTGCGGATTGGACGACTTCACACACAACCTTCGAATCTCTTCGCAGGCGTGCATGAAGGTTTCCTCACGATGTTTTCCTTCACCGTAAGAGCATTGGATAACGTACATATATTTTCGAAAATTCGAAAACACATTGGTACGTGGCGAGATTTGAACCTCAGCCCTCCCGGTAGGAAGGCGACAGTCCACACCATTGAGCCACCGACGCTCCTTTCAATTCAATGATTTGATCTTAAAAAAGTATTTGTTTTTACTATACTATTTTCGCATATTATCTAATCATTTAAGTCCATGTGTAAAATTCATATTTCCCAAGTTCTTTAAAGTGCGTCATGTTGTGTGTTTACAATTTTTTTTCATGATAGGGTACCATCCTTAGAAAATAGCCGGGCCCAATGGCGTAATGTGCCTTCCAAAGCACGGAATTGGGAAAATTAGTTGCTTGACTCGGGTTGTAGCACATTCAGCTAGCAGATACTATGAGTTTTTGAGAATAAGCGTATTTAATTATGCAGTTAAATTTAGAAAGTTATCGAAGTTTATTTACATAGAAAAATGATTCGTTAGTACCAGGCTTGCATAACATCCCAGGAGGATGACATCATACAAACACAGCCATTTTGACGGAAAGGTCGAACGCGCGGTAATCGACTCCGACGTTCCGTTTCTCCACTTTAAACCTGATAGGATAGCGTTCCGATTACAAATTACGAAATGGAACGTGCCTGGATTAAAAAACATGGTTTGTATACTGACCAGTAACGAATTACATAAATACACACGAATGTCTTTAAAAACTTGATCGGTTACAACAGAAACAGTGCCAAGGTTCATTGCGTCAATCATAGACATAGACTCGCTAGACCACTCGTCGCCCTGCGTACGGAAACTTTAAATAGTCACATCCATCTATTGTTAGACGACTAACAACTTTAAGCGGTGTTGTTTACATCTGCATAAGGCAGGCATATCGTAAAGCGCTTCCAGCAAGTGCATGCTGACTATGAAAGTGCTGCAAGCGGTTGTGCTTTCCGCTTGACAACAGCGGATCTGTGTCAGAAGGGCTCGGGGAGAGGATCGCGTGACGTCACGCTGCATTCGAATCGTGTTCCTAATTCAAAACGTCTAAGTTTTCAAACATCATAGAATTCACAACTTTATTTCTAATAAAATAGAGTTTAAAACCAAACGTGTTTTACACGCCCTTGGTTGTTGAATTCGGAAAGGAACTGAAAATAAAAAGGAAATATTACCTGTATGTTAGTATGATCATGGTTTAAAATTGCTTGCAACGTGATTGCCTTGTTACAAAATTGGTAATAGGAAGGTCATATAGTAAAGGTTTAAATTAAAATGAACTTTAATTTAATAGGGTTAATGTAGATATCAGGTTGTACGGTGTCGTTAGTATTGGCAGTAACGGAGGTCGTGCAAGTGTTCTATTGTGTACGTCTCATTATCACGGTCTTTGTTTTATTTAGAGATCAGTTTTTTTTAATTGTATCTAGCCAGTTGGAGGAAGGAAATAATACTTTTTTTTATGATTGACGAAGGAAAAACTTTATGATGCCAAGTTACGGAAGTAATTTTTTTTCTAACATAAATAAATATCCACTGACATTCACACAGCGCCATCTAGCCCCAAGTTAAGTGTGAAGCCTGCATTATGGGTACTAAACAACGGATAAACATACTAAAATACTTTTTTTTTGTAAATACATACATATTATATATAGAAAACACCCAGACCCATTACAAACAGACATGTTCATGCACACAAATGTTTGTACTGACCGGGGATCGAACCCGGAACCCTTGGTGTAGTAGTCGATGGCTCAACCGCTACACCAAATAACGCGGGTAATACCGCGGGGCATAGCTAGTATAAATAAAAAAGGTACCTATGTATCTAGAAAAAGCTGTAGGTCAAAGGCCTTGATTTGATCACGTCATCGTTGCGATGATTTGCCGATTTCGGGTTGATGACCCAAAACCCAAGTCGAGTTTGTTTTGGTGTGGTTGGAACTGAGCTAGTATTTAAAAGAGTTTAAGTTACCATTACTGACGACCAATTCGGTGTAATGGTTGAGACTTCGGCTCTTAAACTAAGGGTTCCGGGTTCGATCCCCGGGCAGTACAAACGTTAATGTGATTAAACATACATATATGTTTGTACTGGACAACTATCTTAGGATGGACCAATGATGTAAAAAAGTATGGATTCGTGATATGCTCACAAAACAATCGAAAAAAGTGTTCCGAATGGAGTGACAGCACACATACACATTCCGAATGAACGCACATTTATGTAAACAAAAGAGTACAAACTGTACTCTCTTCGGCGGTTCGTTTTTGAGGCACGGATGGCGTATCTACGTTTATACCTATATACAGAATATCATTGGTTGACACCAACCAATCCGCACATGGCCCGCGTGCTGGGCTACGGCCCAATCTCCCCATGGCAAAAAAAAAAAAAAATGTTGTGCCTTGCAATGGGCCGTTGCAGGCTGATGATGAAGTACTTTGCCTTGTGAGTGATGTATGATTTCATTCATGCCGCCTCACTACTTATATTACTGGCTGTAACACACAGATTTCCCAATACAGGAGATGGGGCAAGCCGCGTTTTTAAGTGCGACAAATGTAAGCTCAACGAGCATACACTGGCTGCCAGTTTACGCTCTGTGAGACGAGTCAAGACGCACGAATATTAGAAGAAATTACCGTTTTTTTTCAAATTGCCATCCTGTGCAATTGTAACATGCCATCATCGCAAGGAATCAGTAAATTTACCAAGAAATATAATAACTTTTCACAGGTAAGAACCGAAAAGAAATTGCGACACTGGGACTGCCTATAAACTTGGCGGCTTGTCCAGTCTAATTGTATATTCGGATGTCTGTGCTGTAACATAATCATCATCAGCTCATTATACGTCCCAAGCCCTACCGAGGGGCACGCGGGTCCAGTGCGGGTTGGCCGACTTCACGCACAACCTTTGAATCTCTTCGCAGGCGTGCGCAGGTTTCCTCACGATGTTTTCCTTCACAGTAAGATAATATACGTGATATTATAGTCATACACAGGTAATTTTCCTTGTGTACCGTGACACATTACGTAATTCAACGTAATTCAAACTCAATAATTTATTTATTTTTACTTATGTGACCTAATAATAATAATTTTATGTAAAATGAGGGAATTATCTTCTGAGACTCGACCTGTGTAATATAATAATAATAATTTGAAATAATAATAAGGGAAATACAATGCATTTTAATAAATATTAATAGCTAAAATATAAATTGGAAATAAATGAACATTGTATTAATAATGTTTCGATAATTGTAATAATAATAGTATGAAGTGAACAGATAAATGATACGCCTGACCATGACAGAGCAGGGAGACCAACTAATAGACAGTTATTATTTTCCATCAACGCCGCACCCGAGACAACAGATGTCAGGTCTCTCATACCCGGTAATTTCACTAGCTACAGTGCCTCATCCCGAAACACAAAGTCCAAAGCTTTATTACCCGAGATGATATCTGGAACTGGAATAATAAATATTTGCATGCCTTAAACAGGCAGACGAGTTCTGGAGTGGAGACCGCGTCTCGGCAAGCGTAGCGTAGGACGCCCTCCGGCCCGATGGACCGACGACTTGCGAAAGGTCGCTGGTGGAGGCTGGATGAGGAAAGCGGAGGAGCGGGATATCTGGCGCGAAATGGGGGAGACCTATGTCCAGCAGTGGACTGCGATAGGTTGAATAGGAAACAGGCAGAATATACAATGTACCAATATCCACTTATGTAACACCTTACTTAACATATATTCTGTGCAAATAAATATATTCTATTGTATTCTAACTCAAGTGCATAATGCAATTCGAAGCAGCAATTGGAGGCTTTGGGATGTTTACCTATGTATCCGCGCGCGGCTTGTGTCCACACATCTAGTCACACCAAAATTCAACAGTTTTTAACTCTATTGTAAGGGAATAGAGTTCAAAATTTAGTATTTTATATTATTAGTGGGAATTGTCTGCTACGTTTGAGAAAGGGTTCATTATCATCATTACAGCCTAATTATGTCCACTGCTGAACGAAGGCCTCCCCTAATGATTTCCACGCGAACCGATCCCTAGCAGTTGACATCCATCTGCTACCCGTCACCTTAACCAGGCCATCAGTCCATCTGGTTAGGGGTCGGCCTACGCTTCGCTTTCTGTTATGTGGACCCCTCGAGAACCTTTCGCCCATCATGGCCATCGGTTACGCACTATGTGCCTGCCCACTGCCACTTCACTTGCTAATCCTCTGGGATATGTCGGTCACCCTATTTCTCTTACGGATATCCTCGTTTCGGATTTTATGAGTGAGCAACCTTGAGTCTATTCAAGAGGCCCTTAGTGAGCGACCACGTTTCACTTCCGTATGTCATAACTGGCAACACACACTGGTCAAAGACCTTCGTCTTGAGACACTGAGGTATTTTGGATCAAAAGATCTGCCTTAACTTCCCGAACGCGGCCCATCCTAATTGGATTCGACGAGAAACCTCTCTCGAAGTTGGACCTACCCATTTGGACTACCGTCCCAGGTACACATATTCGTCAACAACTTCGAGGACAGAACTTCCAACTGATATCGGTAAGGTACGACATGGGCATTAGACATGACTTTCGTCTTGTTCATGTTCATTTTAAGACCCACCTGTTGAGAAGCTCTGTCTAGGGTTTCGAGCATAGTGCTTAAATCCTCCAAAAGATGAGAAAGGGCTAAAGACATTAAATATGAGATTTACTACCGTCTAGGATAACATTGGTGAACCGTCAAAATGGCGTCTCTTTAACTAAATCTAGCGTATTATAGTGTTCCTTAATTACGGTTACTATAATTCATAGCTATGCTTAAAATCCAGAAGCAAAATTGTTTGGTTATCTAAACATTTAAAATGGCGCCTTTTTTATGTTATGAAAGTGAACAGGACGGTCGGAACGCTCACCTGATGGTAAATGATACGCCTGACCATGACAGAGCAGGGAGACCAACTAATAGACAGTTATTATTTTCCATCTACGCCGCACTGCGCCCGTCACCCGAGACAACAGATGTTAGGTCTCTTATACCCGGTAATTTTACTAGCTACAGTGCCCTCATCCCGAAACACAAAAGTCCAATAGCTTTATTTCCCGAGATGATATCTGGAACTGCGATGGTACCTACCTAGACGACTCAGTATTGAGCCATCCATCATGTAAAAGTACAGTCGTCTTTAAAACAAAATCTAGCACAATATTATATTTTCTAAATAATGTTTACTATAAATTCCTAGCTATGCTTAAAGTCCAAAAAAAAAACAAAGTCGTTTCGTTATCTAAACTGTAAAGTTAAAAACGCGGAAGAACAAACCCGTTCTAAATTTAAAATTGCGCGCAATGTTGACAAACAATTATCTGTCTCGTTCACACCCACGTGTAAATTATGTCCGTCTCGCTCGTGCCTAGTCACAAAGGAGAGCACGGATGATTATAGTATACGCGAAAGTGAGGGCATAAAACAATAGGGTTAGTTTTATGTTTTTATTAATTTTAGAATTTTAAGGTGAAAAAAAAATATTTTATGCGGTCTCAATCTCTTTTAAATAAAAGCAAAAAACAAATGTTCCTTTTTAATATAACAGTAATACTTGTGCTTATAATGCGAGGTAGTTGGTGAAAGTCTATGATCATCACTTTGATCCGGTAGATTACGACATTGTACCAACTTATTGTCTGAAACGATAATTGCGTCTTTGAAGGCATGTTTAGCTGTCCCACAGCTGCCATCTAGCGGACGTTACATAACANAATGAGAAAGGGCTAAAAGACATTAATATGAGATTTACTACGCGTCTAGGATAAATTGGTGAACGTCTAAAATGGCGTCTCTTTATACTAAATCTAGCGTATTAATAGTGTTCCTTAATTACGGTTACTCTACTATAAATTCAAAAACAGAAGCAAATTGTTTGGTTATCTAAACATTTAAATGGCGCCTTTTTATGTTATGAAGTGAACAGGACGGTCGGAACGCTCACCTGATGGTAATGATAGACATGACAGAGCAGGGGACCAAATAATAGACAGTTATTATTTTCCATCTACGCCGCAACTGCGCCCGTCACCGAGACAAGATGTCAGGTTCTTATACCCGGTAATTTTACTAGTACAGTGCCCTCATCCGAACACAAAAGTCAATAGCTTTTTATTTCCGAGATGATATCTGGAACTGCGATGGTACCTACCTAGACGACTCAGTATTGAGCCATCCATCATGTAAAAGTACAGTCGTCTTTAAAACAAAATCTAGCACAATATTATATTTTCTAAATAATGTTTACTATAAATTCCTAGCTATGCTTAAAGTCCAAAAAAAAAACAAAGTCGTTTCGTTATCTAAACTGTAAAGTTAAAAACGCGGAAGAACAAACCCGTTCTAAATTTAAAATTGCGCGCAATGTTGACAAACAATTATCTGTCTCGTTCACACCCACGTGTAAATTATGTCCGTCTCGCTCGTGCCTAGTCACAAAGGAGCACGGATGATTATAGTATACGCGAAAGTGAGGGCATAAAACAATAGGGTTAGTTTTATGTTTTTATTAATTTTAGAATTTTAAGGTGAAAAAAAAATTTTTATGCGGTCTCAACCTCTTTTAAATAAAAGCAAAAAACAAATGTTCCTTTTTAATATAACAGTAATACTTGTGCTTATAATCTGCGAGGTAGTTGGTGAAAGTCTATGATCATCACTTTGATCCGGTAGATTACGACATTGTACCAACTTATTGTCTGAAACGATAATTGCGTGCTTTGAAGGCTATGTTTAGCTGTCCCACAGCTGCCATCTAGCGGACGTTACATAACACCACTTCAAAGGCCGTAACGCGGTTTCGTATTGATTATTTGTCACCACCACCAGTTTGATTATCCGAAAAGAAAAATGATTCCGTGCGTCCGTTTGTCCCGTGAAGCCGTCGGTGCCGGCTGCAACCTTAGGATGGTAGTCGTTAACGCCCACCAATCTGCATTGGGGCCGCGTGGTGTTACGGCCTAATGTCCCCATAGCTCTGCTGTGTGGTAAGGCCTGTGCCTTGCAGTATGATGATGAGTAAGTCTGATTACTGAATAATCTCTTTCATATTCGTTTTGCATATTGTTTTGGTTTATTTGGCATAATGCCAGCCATGTGTTAACTAGGAAAGTGGAGTGTGGCATATTTATTATCTGTGTGCTAATGACATTTTAATAGTAGTGGGGTATATTGTTTATATTTTTTATCTATGTATGGCTGTGCTGTTTAACTTTTTTTTCTACAGTAGGTAAAGATAATTGACGAATAAGCATTGTTATGGGTTCTAGATAAATGGTCAAAGACTCTGTGGATAACTTTCCCCGCAAACAATAGATTTTCTATTGTTTTCCGCGATAAGAGTTCGAGCGTAATCAATCGGGAAATAGATAATAATAATGATCTTAGTTTCTAGTTCAATACATCTGTAAAGGAATGGTAGTCTTTTTGTAATGGATTTGCATTAGTATAAACGTTGGTGGCTCATAAGTGTGCATTCAGTTATGGAGGGTGCAGGTTCCAACCCCGCCACGTACCAATTTTCGGAATTATTCGTGGGTTTATCCGACGCTCTTACGGTGAAGGAAAATATCGTGAGAAAACCTGCGCATGTCTCTGAAGAGATTCGAAGGTTGTGCGTGAAGTCGGCAAATCCGCACTGGGCCCGCGTGGATGACCAAGGCCCTATACGGGTAGGCTCGTACCCCTCTTGATGATGATTAGGGTAAACATATTATCCAGACAGATGAACCCGGAGTCTTTATAGTTCCACTAAAATTCTACAAAGATAAATATTCGCCATTAACAGACATTACATAACATTTATCATGCCGAATGTTTAAAAAAATATATTTAGTCTACCGTTATCGCTTTTATCATTCGTAGTCGTTTATGTTTATTGCAGTGATATGAACTAACAAAACGTCTCATAAAGCTTAACCTTTTCACCACCAATGATGCCTTAAGGCACCAGACAAAATAGATTTTCCATTGTGTCCGAATTCCCGGCGTTCAATAGGTTTACTTAGTAATTGTTCGTAAGATTGCCTGCTTCGGTGCCTCTTTTTTAGGTTATGCGTGAACATGACGATCAGGACGCTCGTCTGATGGTAAGTGTTATGCCCGACCATGACAGAGCGGCATTGAAGGAGACCAAATATATCAGTAATTATAACAGTTATTCCCCATCATACCGCACTGCGCCCGTCACCCGAGACAACAGATGTTAGGTCTCTCATACCCGGTAATTTCACTAGCTACAGTGCCCTCATCTCGAAATACAAAACCGCATAACTCTCCTGTTTCCCGGGACGGTATCTGGCACTGCGGTGGTACCTACCTAGACGACTCAGTATCGAGTCTACCACCTGTATCACCAGGCGGCTTTCCACCATCTCTTAAAACACAGTATTTCTATAATGATACCTGCGGACTTACTACCATCTCTAAAACAGTATAACAATAATAAAACTTCGCATTTATGGTACAGAAATGCTGACGCTTTATTAAAGTAATACTGTTTTAAGAGATAATGGTACTCCCCTGACCGTTGTAGTACTAGAAAAGGCGCAGTAATAAATAAATAATAATAATAATCAATTTCCACAGGCATTATCATAGCGCTATACGTGTTATTTTTTTGTAAATACATATGTATCTATTGTTTTCTATGTACAATATGTATTGTACATAGAAAACACCCAAACCAATAAAGCAGACATGTGCATGCACACAAATGTTTGCACTGCCCAGTGATCGAACCCGGAGCCCTTGGTGTAATAGCCGACGGCTCAACCATTAATATGAAATCAAACCTCAGAGTAAATATAACTAGTTAATACTCTAAGAACCAAGCTTATAATAGCCCACCTGCGATTTAACAACGGTTGCCTATTATAACTTTAGTCGCTAAAATATGGGATCAAACAAAGTTTCTATTATTTAAATACAGGTGTTCACATATATAATTGAATTATGTTTTTGCTACATAATTTACACCAGTACGGCTGACCTAATACTAGACCGTATCTCAAGGCCGTCTGATATGTTATCACAAACACAAACCGATCCACGTTCAGTTTGATAATAGTGCACTATGTTTGCGTTTATTCATATTCACAACTAGCTATGCCCCGCGGTATTACCCGCGGTATAAGATATTCGCAGATTACTTAATGTAGCCTACGTGCTTATCCAGCTAGTGTGTGAGCTAATTCAAATCGCTTTGTAAGGCTCTCGCGGTAGAAATACACTTTATTATCATAAATATAAAAGTTTTTCATAAAATAAAAGTAGCCTGAGTTTTTCATTATAACATCAGCAACTGGCTTATGAACGTCCCATCAAAATCGGTCTAGCCGTTTCAGAGATGACCCGGAACAAACAGACAGATAGGAAAAAAATTGAAAAATTGGCGTACGTACATGTGCATAA